>BOPN01006346.1:15000-30000 GCA_017312705.2 Penaeus japonicus
CTGCCTCTCCTACTCTGACTCCCACGAACGATCCTGTCCCTGCCTCTCCTACTCTGACTCCCACGAACGATCCTACCCCTGCCTCTCCGAACAACCAAACCAAGTGTGCATTGTTTTTAGGCCTCTGGGTTGATCTCGAAGTGCGTGAAGCTGGTTCCAGACTCCCTTTACCTTGCTGGCGCCTTCTGTGTTCTGAACCCAACCCATATTCATTTTATAGTATGGAGGAAAATATCACTACCTATTGGTTTCTAGATAAAAACTCGGAGTGTTTTGAACAGCTGAACACCGTCGGTGAGAATGAAGAAGTCTTTAGTAAATCAGTTGATATCACACTCAAGATAAACTTGATTGTGTTGAATCCGAACTGCATTCAGTCGAGGGGTTTTGCGTATATCCAGACTTTTCAAAATGATTTTTCTTCAATTTCACCATTTTGTCGAAAGAGCCTTTGTTATTCAGGGTCAACTATATTATCTTATACAAAGCTCAAAACAATTTTCATAGGTCCAGAACACTTGTATGACAACGAGTTCGCGGATACTTGCGTCAGTGATTTACGAATTAAAGCACAAAATGGCAGTTATACTTCTAGTGATGAAGAGGTGTATTATACAAGTGAATATCCAGACTCATCTCTTTGTCCAATGGCTGTGGTCTTCAAGACTTTCCCATCTGGCACTCGTGTCGTCATTCCATTTCGAAGCAGCTGGGACGGGGGCGCTAGATCTCAACACTTGGTACGAGATACTCATCTCATTCTATTCGTTGAACCAAACTGATCACGGACGTCAACTCTCACGCTGTTTGCTGCAAAAGTCGAAAAAATGGAAGTACGAATTTAGCAGATACATTGGGCTCCTGGAAGACCTTTTGGGTAAAGATCTGAAACTGCCTGATTTTCCTGATACTTGCCTTACCTTCCTCTGTAACCCTGACGTCGAATTTACCCTCGTCACGGTAAAGGAGCCAAAAAGAAAACTGTGGTTCCCTTATATCAGTGCGTGCTCAACAAAGTGCTCAGAAATCAACGAAGAAGTCATCAAGTGCTAAAAGGCGATGTCTGTAAATGAAATCCAGATATTGCAAAGTGAATCTCTCATAAGCGATCTTGCAAACCCGTTGTCACACAACGACCCAATACCGCCTGTCGAGTTCATCCACTCGCTACGGTGGTCGTGTCCTGCAGAGACGAGTTTGGACGACTAAGGGCTGAGGTACTCTTCAGCCTGTGGCCAGTAGGTGGCAGCCTACCCGAGAGCTGCATTTCGCTTGTGTGTAGAGGATCAGAAAGTAGGATCAGTGAAGATGGTACCAATTCCTCTCTACTTCGCTCCTGTAGCCACCAGGTTAGGAAAGTTTGGTATGATACTACAAAGGACTTTGTGATGTTTGCATTCGATGCAAATATAATGGAAGAGGCCATTATCTTTTTATATGCAAGTTACCCAATGAATGACGTCACAGCAGACTTTCTAAGTTTGTCATATTCTGTGGGAAATACCGAAGCAGTGAAATACTGTGATGATTTCTCTCAGCTGTACAGACTTTCATATGATCGAGTGATATGCTATACGTGTACCAGTAGCCAGAATATATTCATGGCCATGAATCCACAACATCTCTGGAGCAAAGTTCTGATCACTAAAGATAATTATCTTCTTGTCTTTAAAGATGATCCTCCTTACACTAATAACATGTATTTTTTAAAGGTGGTTAGCAATATTTAATATTAATTTGTCAAATACATCCCAAATATGCATTCAACAATTACCTTTATATACATCTCATTCCTGGCAAACATCGATCATATTTTCCTTCCAGCAATATTCGTCGCACCAAATATTCACAGAATTCATCCGGAGTCTTGAAAATGCCCACATGCTTTGTCGAAAATCCTTTCTTTTTACTTTGTGTCACAGACCCAACAGCCAATTTCCAAACACTCTTCACAAAACTGTTTACCTCTTGTTCATACACAACTGTTCAGTGAGCATCATGGACAGAGACAAGATCATCCTTCTGCTCCTCACTGCGTTCAGGAGCATGAGGCTGAGTGCAGACTACCTTTGGCAGAGAGAGAAAGTGGTGGCCATGGTGGAGGAGGCGTCACACCACATATCGCACGTCATACGGGGCTCTCGCGTCCATCTCCAGCCATTCATAAGTACACTACGGACGGCGTTTTCTGGAAGCACATGGCAAGAGGGAGCTGTTGGAAATCAGTGGACTTTGCTAGAGCTTGGAGCATGTTTAAAACTCAAGGATACTTCCAAGTTTCTGCATTTGCTTAAGTCCAGTGAGTGTGTATATTATGCAAAAAACGGTTCAGTGGTAATGTTTCAGTCAGGTGATGCACTATCATACTATGCCGTTATATTCCCATTAAGACCCGCCAAAGAAGTTAGTAGCTTCCAAGGTTCCTCAGACCGTTTGAAAAGTAACGCGGAAGCCTTGGATATTGTGTATCTACTACCGACCCTAATCCTGCCTTCAAGTTACCTGTATATTAGCAAGCTTATAGAAAATCCAACACCTCTATATATACTTAACATGCCTCAAACCGAGTTAATCTCTACTGCCCAAACAAACGCGAAAACAATTTTCCGCGCCAACCTATATGATAATATTCAGTGTCTCCGAGACATTAATGAGCGCAAGTTCCAAATATTTAGAAGCGCGGCAGTTCTGATCATAGGGCCCATGCACAACGATCTGATAGAGAGCTCATGTTTCCTTTCTCTTCCCCAGGATATTATTAACACTATCCAAATTAATGTGGCCAATAACCGAACGACTATTAATAAATTCTGGCCTTCGTGTTTGTACAATATGGTCATATCCATGTTCGGAAGAGACCAGCTAGTTGAAGTTGAATGGTCATACCTTGATTATAGCTGCAAGGGGACTGAGATAGCATTGTTAGCTGTGGCTGTCACCATCACCGCAGTGACAGTTTTAGGAAACATGTTCGTGTTGGTGGCAATCCTTGCCACGGGGCTGGTGCAGGAGGCAACCTTCCTGCTCCGGGCATCGCTCGCCGTGGCTGACCTGTTGCTGGGCATGATGCCAGCAGCCCTCGCGGTGCACGACTCCATTTCGCTCATGCGGGGGAGCCTCAGCCTTCGCGACTTAAATCCTGACACGATCCACGTCAACTTCAGTCAGCTCTCGGTACGCCAGCCTCCTGGCTTCCAGCAGCTGAGGTTCGAGAGGCACGGCTACCCTATGGCCTGCAGCGTCATCTTCAATGTCTCCTGTATCGTGTCTCTGCTGTCACTCGCCCTGATGAGTGTCGAGCGCTTCTTCGTCGTCCTCGGCCGCTCGCTCAGCCAGCGCCTCGTGTCGGAGGGCGTGTGCGTCAGCTGGCTCGTCAGCTTCGCCCTGTCACTCTTCATCAACTGCCGGCAGAGCCAAGGTTTGTCTTTCGCCGGATACTTCGATCCGATCACGAAACTGACCATAAGCATGGGCGCAAGTGCACCGTCGGTCTCCTTCTTCGCCTTCTACCTCGTGGTCTCCATCATGTCCGTGGCCGCGGTACTCGTAATTCAGCTCATCGTCGCCACCTTAGCCACCCTACACCGCAGCAACAGGATCGCAAAGAAGAAACTGTCCATCCATTCGGCTGTGCGCGACAAGGAAATACTCCGCGTGACCTTGACGCTGCTCTACATGGCCCTCCTGTTTGGGCTGTCCAGCGTACCCATGGCCGTGGACGCGCTGGCCGACCTGCCTCGCCTGCACCCGGTGGCTCACTTCTTCGCCTGGTGGCTCTTCCTGGCCGGCTCCTCGTGGAACTGGGCGCTCTATTCCCTTATCGGAGGGAAATTCCGCAAGCATGTCTGCCAGTTGTTGGTGCGGCGCCGAAGCAAAGGTCATGAGGCAAGGAGAGTCAATTATGAAATTTAGAAGAAGAGCCACGATAGCCGTTGAAAATGTGTGTGTGTGTGTGTGTGTGTGTGTGTGTGTGTGTGTGTGTGTGTGTGTGTGTGTGTGTGTGTGTGTGTGTGTGTGTGTGTGTGTGTGTGTGTGTGTGTGTGTGTGTGTGTGTGTGTGTGTGTGTGTGTGTGTGTGTGTGTGTGTGTGAGTGAGAGAGAGAGAGAGATTTGATTTTGATCAGTTTATTCATACTATATACAGTATATACACATGAATATGCATAGGAACGATGCCTAAATGGTTTGTACAGTTGACTTTAAATTCTGAGACACATTGTTGGTGAAGCAGATATTTCTGTGACCCTGTCAAATAATAGTCTAGGGCAGTGATTCCCAACCGGGGTTCCGCCGACCATCACCAGGGGTTCCGCGAGAAACCGTAAAATAATTATGTGCTATTACAATATGACAGTGATCTTAATTCATAATTCGTAACTCCTACTCAACAACACGTCACAAACAGTCTCCAGACACCAACATACTCGTACGTGTCAGTCAGTACAATGTATATACTAGTAATGAGAGCAAATAATATATATAAATTAGAATACTATATATAGGGGTTCCTTGGAATATGAAAAATTATTACAGGGGTTCCTCCAAGGTGTAAAGGTTGGGAATCACTGCTCTAGGGCAAAGCTAAGAGAGAGAGAGAGAGAGAGAGAGAGAGAGAGAGAGAGAGAGAGAGAGAGAGAGAGAGAGAGAGAGAGAGAGAGAGAGAGAGAGAGAGAGAAAGAGAAAGAGAAAGAGAAAGAGAAAGAGAAAGAGAAAGAGAAAGAGAAAGAGAAAGAGAAAGAGAAAGAGAAAGAGAGAGTGAGAGAGTGAGTGAGAGAGTGAGAGAGTGAGTGAGTGAATGAGAGCCAACATTTAATACAATCACTTCTTATCCATAAAAGTACAAAGCATTAAGAATATAGTTTTAGTACTGTGACATTTAATTACTCTTACAGTTGTCTAATTTTCCCCTATCTCTCTAACATAATTTTTGTCTTGGTGCCATAATGACAAAATCTTTACCAACATTATACAAACATTTATTTCTGATACATTTTTGCTGATATGGTTGCCAGTGCTTTTGTATTAGTGCACTAATATATTTCTTACCTTTACTCCATTCTCCCCTAATATGTCAATTTGTTCTTTGATTTTGCAGGACCAATTGCCTTGTAATGATTAAGAAACTTTCACTGCAGTAAGTTTCTTTTTCTTGCTAAGACTAATAGCATATCCTATTAGCTTATGTGTACTTAAATATCAAAATGAAAAGAAACAACTCCTCTTAAAACCACAATGTCTATTTCAAGTTTCACCATCTAATTCCAGATCACTAAATTGTGTTTTGCTTATAGCTGTGACTGTTTCATTTAATCTTTTCGCTCACGCTATGGCACTGGGTGTAATTTCCAAATCCTTTTAGAAACCTCAAACTCTTCAGCATTTTGTCATGTAAAGAGCTATAGTTTTCTGGAAAGCATATACGTTATTCCTTTATCTAGCTTTTAACAAACACAGTATGGATACATGTAAAAGAGGAGAAGGAAACACAATATTATAATTTCTTTTACTGGTAAAGCTGCACAAACACAGAAGTATAGTTGCTTTGGACAAAGCCATCAGCATTATTCTCAAAGTCTGTAGTAAATTTAGGTTTGGAAAACACGACATTGTACCAATGAGCAATGATTGGACCACCTGAAACCACCTAAATTAAAACACTTGCAGGCTTATTCAAGACAGACACAAGAGAAGCATTTTTTTTCACTGTTATTTAGGAAAGCAGAGTCTAAATAGCATATCTAATTTACGGTTCAGTAAATGCTTTTATCTTGTCTGCATTTCAGTTATTAATTCAATAATAAAAATGGGAGTAATCAAGTAGTTTTTTTGTAAAACACTATTAATTAAAAAAAAATATACATCTAGAAGGTAATAATATGTTCAGAATGCCCACAATCAGAAAAAAATAATGTACAGAAAAAAAGTTAAGCCTATCACATGTTATGACATATAGACTGTGCAAACCCATCCAAGATTTTCATAACCTACCAGTAATAATTAGATTTGCTACATATAGTTTCCCTTATTCCAATTAATTTAACATATAAGGAAGCCATGGATATCCCATCACAAATACTTCTTGTCATGAAGTAAATCTAAATGGGTCTTATTCTTAAACCTATATATCCTATTGCTATCAGTTTTTTGTTTAAAGCATTATTAGAGACTATTCTTTCCTCTAGTCATTTTTACCAGTCCAAAATTTCGTTTTGAAATCTTTTATGAGCTGATATAACATTATTATTTATGGGTGTCACAAATGACTGACTGACATAGCATGGGATTCTAACACAAAACGAACACGTTGCTTGATTTTAACTGCAATACAAAAACTACATCAGAATTATGGTTCTGAGAAATTACCTTATGTCTAACATCAATGGCAGGAAACAAGCTTAAATAAGCCCATTCAGAACCTCTCTTTTTAGACAAAATCAAATTTAATAAAGTATTCTATGTCTATATTTCTTGTAGTGAAGTTGTAAAAATTTTGACACTAAGATTTACAAACATTTAAAAAACCTTCACATTAGTATAGTGCGCCTGTTCATGAAGCTCAGAAAGACTTACATAACAATGCATAATTCATGCAGTCATGTAGTTGAACAAATTTCATTCTTTAGGCGAGTTACTATTGTTGCATGTTATATAATAAAAGGTCTTTTCATATAGTATCTAACTCACTTTAACATTCTGGGAAAAATAATCTGATTCTTAGTTTCCTACTCGGAGGTTAATATAGGAAAATAGCAATACTTGTGAAATACTCCCTGTACATTTTTCATTTTGCTATTAATACACAATCAAAACTTATGTGTGCATGTATAATTCTCCAAACATTCTGCCAAAAAACAGCAGGCAAAAATGTGATAACAAGAAAATCACTTCTAATTATAAATGAATAAAGCAGGTACAACATTATTAGGTCAAAAGAAATTAAACATTTGGTTTGGCTCTCTCTCTCCAGTGTGTTGTGACAAAAATGTATTTCAAGTTTCAGACTTGATCAGCTGAATCAGGAAATTAAAATTTTGTTTACACAGTATCTTTAGTAAGTTACACTTGTTTTATTACTCAGCTACCACAATGTGTAGCAAGTTTTGCTTACAAAGGTGATAAACTCTCAAGTCATTTAGTAAGGATACTTCCAACACACATTTATACTGTTTGAAATCTAAAATAGGTCGACACATCAACAAAAAGGTAGTAAGAATACTTCTTATGAAAATATATATTTTATTCATCACACTGTGACTCATTAAATACCATTATACTTATAAAGAAAAATAATGACTTGACCAGTCAATAAACATTTTACATTTTAAGCAAAGCATTCCTGTTTCAGTAATTTATATTATTTCCTTTTTTACCAAGGAGTATGAAATGTGTATCTTCCATTACCCAGTTTTTTCCCTTCCACAGAACTTAAAAACAAACCTAATAACTGGTCCAAGAAGTAACTGGATAATGGTCTGAATCAGAAAGAAATAAAACCTGATCGCCGATTTGCTCTCATTCAGCCGTCATCTTCGAGCTCTACGAAGGGAAAGGTAATACTCTAGCCAAACCTCTAGAAGACTCTCTACAACCCTTATTACATGAGAAGGAAGCCATTCGTGTTTATCTCATCTACAATGGCAGTTTCTTGAGTTATTGTGCCTTGTCCATGTACTTTGTGCAGGAACACGGTAGCTTTGGCTTTGATGCTTATACTATATAAATGGAATACATAATCTGAGTCTCTGAACCTACACCTTTCACTTACTGATTTTCTCTTCTCTGTATGTACGATATTGAGCAAATGTTTTGGAAATGATTCAGTGTTTACCAATGCATTTGGGAAAATCATTATACTCATTATTGCAGCACTAATATAAATGGCTCACAGGCAGTTATCAGCTACATAAATATATATGAATCTGTGGCAATTTTAATAAGGCTTTTATACTCTTGGTGGATTCTGTTGCACATTTTGAGCTGCAATCAATGTCTAGCATAACTTGGAAGCACAACATCCAAATTCATGCTGTGGAATATTCATGTATGTAGAAGTTATACAAGTATATCTGTGGGAAACTTGAAAAAGCAAGTAACAATGAACACCCTGTTATGATGAAGGAACTGTGAAGATGAGTGAGAGAAGCAACTGAAGAGGAAGCAAAAGCACTGGTTTTCCATTTCTCACAGTGTCATGGTGTGGTTACAACAGCGAGTGGTAACGTCACTGCAAGCACATTGAGTATAAAGAAAGGCAAAGCAACACTATCATTTGAGTGCATCAGTCTCATTTAGCAATAGGAAAATCAAAACTAAATACTTCAAACTTTGATTCGAATTTCTACCACGGATGTATATATAGCTGCTGCTTGTCAATCATATCTTATTATCAACTATATTGATACTGAGAGTAATAGTAATAAAAATAATAACAATAATAATAATAACTAATAATAATAACAATAATAACGATAATAATAATAATCATATCAATAATAGTAATAACAATAATAATAATAACAATGATAAACACCAATATTCTGAATAAAAACGTCTGATACCAAGACACACTGACTAATGCACGCAAAGCAGAATATAAGATAAATATTTACTAACTAGCTGCCCATAATCTGTGGTTGTCAGTGAACAATGAAATCACACAGCTGAAAGCATTAAAAATGTAAGCTCTAATTAAAATAACCTTCTTTTATACAATCTATATAAACTCAGAAATTAATTTTCTTCTGAGTTTCCTTGGCAAATAATAAAGTCAGTTCATCTGCTATTCATATAAATATTTATTGTATTCAAGTACTGTTCTCCATCATTTTCTTAGATAAAATATGATGAGGCTATTCCTCCTTAAAACAACTATGAATTATTTGCTTAACAAACTATCATGGCAACATCAAAATTCCTTACACTTGTAATTTCATTTTTCGTTATCTTACCTGTAGTAGGTAACTAAAGTAAGTTTTCTATAGATTTTCTTGATTATATAAAAATCAAATCAAATCATTTGAATAACCTGTGACCTTAATGTATTAGATTATTACAATCAGTAATACAGTACATTCAACAACTATCAGAAAAAGGAATGCATAACAGAAACACCTGCACAGAGAGAGGGAGAAGAGGGGGGAGAGAGAGAGAGGGAGAGAGAGAGAGAGAGAGAGAGAGAGAGAGAGAGAGAGAGAGAGAGAGAGAGAGAGAGAGAGAGAGAGAGAGAGAGAGAGAGAGAGAGAGAGAGAGAGAGAGAGAGAGAGAGAGAGAGAGAGAGAGAGAGAGAGAGAGAGAGAGAGACAGAGAGAGAGAGAAAAGAATTGCACATGTACCACATCTACTGTACATAAAGCAAATGAAAGCAAAGAATAACGGAACAATGCATAAGATGTCTGTGATCTCCAGATGAAATAACAATGGAATAACAATAATGTATAAGGAATGACAAAAAGTGTGAAACAGCAAAGGGAAATGTTTATGAGTGTGTGACTCCTTTGCGGGCCACGAGGAGATTTAGAACGGGGTGCTTCTTGATGTAGTCCACAGCTTTCTTGTGTGTCACCATTGTGAAGTCGTAGCCGTTGCACTGGAGGATTTTGTCATGGACACGGAGCCCGGCTCGCGCTGCGGCACTGCCATCGTGAACCTGGGAAAGATTGCAGTGTTATGATGTCTCTGGAAGTTCTTGGTTCCTTGGGTATAGTATCAGCCACACCCTCCATACTACCATTCATATTCTTTTCTCCCCAGACTTTGTGGTTCTCTAAAAAGATTTCTTTCTACCTATGATCTTTTGCCTTTATTTGATGTTAATATATTTTTGTTAAAAATACAGAAAGATAGAAAAAAAAGGTAAAAAAAACAGAAGTAAAGTTATTTATCATCTAATTTCTCTCACCAAAAAGCACTTCATATTAAAGTTTTTATTTAATTCATTATAACATCACATTTTCACTTTCTAGAAGGAAACTCACGGAAAGCAACCTCCTGGTCCTTACAAATTCATTGGCAACACCTGAGTAATAACAGAATCCCTCTGTCTCTTTCTGACCATATTTCCACGAGTCTTTTTTTCAGCATTCTTACATGGTATTGGATGAGGCTCTGCCCCCTGCCCTTTGTGAAGTGACACCAAGTATGGTGCACTGCAACTTCTTGTCATTGCTTACAGAAGCCATATGATTCCAAAGGGCTTTAGCAAGTATCAACGATGAATAGCCAAATAATTATAATCTCAATAATGCCAAGGTCCATTGGCATACAAGAATAATCAATATACACATGTACACACACACGCACACGCACACGCACACGCACACACACACACGCACACGCACCCACACACACACACACACACACACACACACACACACACACACACACACACACACACACACACACACACACACACACACACACACACACACACACACACACACACACACACACACACACAGACCCACACACACACACACACACACACACACACACACACACACACACACACACACACACACACACACACACACACACACACACACACACACACACACACACACACACACACACACACACACACACACACACACACACACACACACACACACACACACACACACACACACACACACACACACACACACACACACACACACACACACACAAAAAAGCAAGTATGAGTGACTATAGAACTATTGAATCCAATGTATAGCTATCTGATTTGCAGCCACAACTGCATACAGCATCAAAAGTGATCATATGCTATGACATGGACTATAAGGATTCCTCTTAATCACCATGACTATACAGAATCACTCTTTCTTCCCTTCCGCATTTGTACCCATCGCTACATTTCTTCACTCTCTTCTTTTACTCACCACATCATTTCTTCTTAAATGTCTCGAGTGCCTCATTCCCTTTTGTCTCGCAACTTTTCTTCAATTCTTTCCTATGTATCTTTTTCCTATTTCCATCCCCATTCCTCCCCTTCATTTTTTTCTTTCACTTCCTTCTTCTCTTCCTGATTTCCTTCCCTTTTTCTCCTTCTTTCTTTCCTCTCCTCCTACTGTCTTTCCATCCTTCTCTATCTGCTTTATTGGCTGAGGATATCAATAAAACACTTTTCTTTCTTTCTCTAATAATGTGTGGATGTGCTTTGTGTTTACCATGAATGGATTCCTTTCAAATCTCTTTTTCCATTTGATGTCTTCCAAGGGGGGTGGGGTTAGGGGGGGGAGAGTCTAATTCAAAATAACAACTTTATTACAACACTGGACAAGCACAATTTGGGTCCATATGAATTTTATTCCCGAAGTCGAGCATAATTTGGCTCCCTATGAACCGCATCCCCGATGTCAAGATCCTATCTTCACCTCTAAAGAATTACAAGTTACACAGTGTGACGGTCGACTGGAAACATTCCCCCTCCCCCAACACTTTGCTTACATGTTTATAAACACACCGCATGAACTCAGACCCATTTTCCTCCTTCAGATACTCACCTCTGTACAGTAAATGCCATTGTCTGTATAGCCCTGTGGACTCTTCATGAAGTCCTGATCTATTCCACCTCCAATCTTGAATCCGCATTTTAGGACCTTAAAGGGAGAATGGCGGCCAATTAAAAAAACATGCAACAGGTAGAGTCTGGGTAATCTAATGTCCTCTACAGGAGTTACAGCTTAAATACATTGAACTGGGAAAAAAAATTGGATAAAATAAAAAATACAAACAAAATTGAATGATATAACACTGACTTAAAATAAACAACAAAATTCTATATGACCTCCCACAGACAATCAAAAACACACAAGATAAATTACATCACAATGACAAGGAAATCACTAATTCTAATATTTTGAGTCAATCCAAATACCCCTTTGGATTGCAAGATGATCTGACTTGAAACATCACTGGTTAAAAGTAATTTAGCAGAGCCAAGAGGCAAGTCTCATCTTTCTGCCATAGAAATAGTATCAGATGATAAGTTTCACCAACAAAGTGATTTCTGCCATATGTCAGAATTTTAGGAAGAGTGCAGATGGCCTCGATGATGTAAGACTAAGGCACTCGTTAGGTTGGTCAGGTTAGGTTAAGTTAGGTTAGGTTAGATTAGTTTAATCAGGTTAGGTTAGGTTAACCCATTCACGACGGGGACATTCTAGCCTTGAATGTCACAATGCCGGGGCTTTCGTGTGCTCAGGCCTAAATCAATGAAATGGCTGGCACAATACTGTGCCGCCCGGCCACTGGGCTTTTGAATGAGCGGTACAGTACTGTACCACCCGTCCAGAGAGGGTTAATTAGGTTAGGTTAGGTTAGGGCAGCTCCTCTCTTAACCCTTCCAAGATGGCCAATCTTCTAAAATATTCTTTGATTTATCAATTTATCCTTTCATTCACTCTGTTTCTTTTTCTTTCTCTCATTCACCTACTTACCCTCTCTCCCCCTCTTCTTCATTCATTTCATTCTATCTATCTCTCTCCCACTATTTCACTCTTTCCTTCTCTTTCTCTTTTCTCCTTTCCTTCCTTCTGTCATTCATTCTCACTCTCTCCCTTTCTCTCTGTCTGACATAAACCTTGTTATCTCTGGCTTTTCTGGCCACTGCTGGATCATCCAAATTTTCAGGCTCAAACAGACATTCCACTCTATAACAGCATTGCTGCACGTTAGTCTCTTCCATTACATGTCTGTCATTCCTTGTATGACAAATTTGATCCCAAAACTCAAGTAGATTGGGCAAAATATCGGTCAATTTTAAGTCATATATAATAGCAGCATTGGCCTATCGTGTGGTCTGACATCATGAAGACTTACCACATTTTTCTTCATATTTGGTTGTGTCTAGATGCAATTCATGGGTGACTTACTTCTTAGTCGAAATAATCCAAAAAAAAAAAAGGCCTAGCAAAATAAAAATGAGACTGGCCGTCATCTTCACATTTATTCCCTTATCACATCCGGGACGACAAGAACAGGGACGTAATATTCCGTGCTTCACCTGCAAATCCTCACCTGGTACAACAACTGCCGTGAAAACTCCTGTGCTCCTCAAATAACGCAACCGATTCATTTACCTGTCTTCCGTGCTCATCCAGTCCAGCCTCCTTCTCTAAGGTGATGGGTATGCTCAGGCATTCCATGGCAGTGCCTGGCTCATGCGAGAAGGCTGTTGTTGTCATGGTCACCTCACAAATTCAGGCACAAGCAGATTCTCCTGCCCAAATCTGTCTGCAATAAATAATAAAAGTGGAATTCATATTGGCTGGACAATCCTTTGAAAATAAGAGCATAAATCAATATAAATAAATCTCATTGTATAGAAATTAGACCTTCACTCAGACATTCTTGCCAGCCTTTCTATGTAGTAATTTATCGTAATTATATATTTAGTTTGTATTCACTGATTAACTCACATTAATCTAAACGAGTACTTAATCTGATAAAATAAAGGCTAATACGCTTTTCAACAAACTTGAGACATAATCTAGTAAATGTCAATATTGTTGAAACCATACATACATATAAACCTTAGTTTCATTTAAATCCTAATTTCCAAGAGTAATATTTGATGAATCTCTTAAAAGTTCATACTTTTTCACACCATATACTATGAACAAATAACAATTTTATGAATATATCACAATAACTGTGAGTAAATAGACTATATTTAAAAACCTGTAACAAAGAGGTTCCATGAATCTCCTTGCATATATCATCTTTACAATATCTCTGATCTTAAACAAAAACACACAAAAAAAAAAAAAAAAATCATATAACTTCCCTAGTTAATCAACAAGAATGAAAAATAAAACTTCACATACTAGCCTTTTCCACTTCAAGACTACTAACCTTACGCAACGCAGATTCACCACAAAATGGGGCAGGTTTTATACTGCTGATACAGCCTAGGGTAACGTTGCTACTGGTATGTGAAATGAGCCGTCAGCAAAGACATGTTTGCGGTCTTTGAACACGTTGGAAAACAAAAGAGACTCATTAGCCTTCTTTCCTTTGTCTGCATAGATATCAGTGATGGTTTACGATGTTCAATGTCCCTTCCTAATTCTTCTTCTTCTTCTTCTTCTTCTCCCTTTCCTTCTCCTTCTCCTTCTCCCTTTCCTTCTCCTTCTCCTTCTCCCTTTCTTTCTCCTTCTCCCTTTCTTTCTCCTTCTCCCTTTCTTTCTCCTTCTCCCTTTTCTTCTCCTTCTCCTTCTCCTTCTCCTTCTCCCTTTCCTTCTCCTTCTCCCTTTCCTTCTCCTTTTCCTTCTCCCTTTCCTTCTCCTTCTCCCTTCTTTTTTTTTGTGTTATAAATGCAATCTTGCTAATGCTATATTGGAAGATGATACTATAGGGCTGGTCGTCCTCAACACTACTTCAGTATGTCTACGTCTTCTTCAATAGCGTATTGTCACAAATGAAGACAATGAAGCATTTTATGGACTCTTGCTGTCATCATCACAGACTTTCACTTCAAGAATACTGTATTATTACAAAATCACTTTGTATAAAATCCACAACCCTTGCATAATACAGATTTAATTGTTTGCTATTCCTCCATCCTACATCCTTATACATCCCAAATCTTAGACAAACAAATTGAAAAAAAGAGTAAAATCCAAACAAACTGTTGGGAGGAGGGAGGGGGGGGGGTTCAACACAGAACCAGATCATGAAAACCTTAGAACCTGAATAAGGAAAAAACGAAATTCCATTTACATGGGATGGGGGAAAAGGGAAGAAGAAACAAGGGTGTGGGAGGAATAGGGGAAGGGAAGGGAGGAAACATGGGGTAGGGGAGGGGATGGGGGAAAAGTGAGGAAGAAACAAGGGTATGGGGGAATAGGGGAAAGAGGAGGGAAAAAACAAGGGGTGGAGGAATAGGGGAAGGGAATGGAAGGGAAGGGAGGAAACAAGGGGTGGGGGAGGGGATGGGGAAAGAGGAGGGAGGAAACAAGGGGTAGGGGAGGGGATGGGGAGAGAGGGAGGGAGGAAACAA
>BOPN01006346.1:45000-65000 GCA_017312705.2 Penaeus japonicus
GGTGCAGCGACTACCTGTCAAGGTCGCAGGTCGCCCCGTCATCTCGCACACGCCCCTGCTCACCGAAGTTCGTCCGGAGCTCAAGATCACCCACCAAATCTACGACGTGGCCGTGCCCAAGCCTGTCTATGAAACCAAGGAAGTGACCCCCGTCGAGCACAAGTTCGTGGCCGAGCCCTATGCCGTGCCGCAGCCGTACGCCGTGCCGCAGCCTTACGCCGTGCCCCAACCCTATGCCGTGCCCGTACCTGTTGCAGAACAAGTGCACGTGCAACACCACGTAGCTGCTGCACCTGTTGCAAGTCAGTATGTTGCTACTGCTCCTGTTGCAAGTCAGTATGTTGCTACTGCTCCTGTTGGAAACCAGTATATTGCTGCTGCTCCTGTTGCAAGTCAGTATGTTGCTACTGCTCCTGTTGGAAACCAGTATATTGCTGCCGCTCCTGTTGCAAGCCAGTATGTTGCTGCTGCTCCTGTTGCAAGTCAGTATGTTGCTACTGCTCCTGTTGCAAGTCAGTATGTTGCTACTGCTCCTGTTGCAAGTCAGTATGTTGCTACTGCTCCTGTTGGAAACCAGTATATTGCTGCCGCTCCTGTTGCAAGCCAGTATGTTGCTGCTGCTCCTGTTGGAAACCAGTATATTGCTGCCGCTCCTGTTGCAAGCCAGTATGTTGCTGCTGCTCCTATTGCAGGTCAGTATGTAGCTGCTGCAACCGGCGTCCTGCACCACAGTCCCTCCCTCCCTGTTCTCAGTCCTGCCGTCCAAACTGTATCCGCTTAAACTAAACCGGTCTCTGCTTACAATACCTAGCTGTGCCATGAATTGTTTCTAAATACCGATATAAATCCCACAATTTGCACGAACGGAAAAATGAAAATAAATGATAAAGTGTGTTATTCTTCAGTTTTTGTTTATCTTCTCTTAAGTATCCTAAGACCACATACGCATGTGGTGACAACTATGTGACTACCAAAGAGGTAGGCATTTGACTGATTATAACTTGAAAGGTCTATCAATGCGGAGGTGGTAAATGCTTATGAAAAATATTTGCCTAACCTCTCTCACCTTTCAAATTTCATTGAGAGGCAGAAACTTATCATCATTATTATTATTGTGGTTATGATTATGATTACCATCATCATCATTTGGCCATTTCGATACTCTTTGCTTATTTTGCCTTATGAGGGATTATAAACAATCTACTGCGGTTGTGACTCATCATCAAAAGAGAAAAAAAGGTAAAATTATCTAATTCTGATGGGATCGGTTGTATGATAATGATATATAAAAGAATAATTCAAGCGTTTGTGTCAACTTCACAAGGAACAGAATAAGAGATTGAACTGTTCTATTACGATCTTAATTAAGACATTTGGTACAATAAAATCGAACTCCTCTATGATTATAGGTAAAAGTAGCTAAGTATGCTATTGGAGAAAATTTATGGGAAAATTTGGCATCAATCGATCAAGGTGCCCTCTTCGATACGAAGGTTGGCAGCGCTATTCCTCCACCTAACTTTGTCCTGCGCCAAAGTCTCAGCTTTGTTGTAACTCCCGATGTTCAACCGACTCTTGATGTTGTCATTGCAGGTCTGTGTCTGTCGTCCTCTGTCTCTTTTTCCTTCAATCATACCTTCCAAAATAATGTTATGGAATTCTCCACCAGATCCTCTCATTAACACGTGTCCTGCAACACCAAGCTTGTACCTCCCAATGATATCAACCCATCTTTTACCCATAATATAATCCTTCCAATACATCTACATTCCTGAACCTTTTAAATCATCAAATCTTCAGTATTCTACGGTAACACCAGAGTTCAAAGGATTTCATATTTTTTACCGTAATGATATTTATAGTCCAGCATTCAGAGCTGTATGCAGCTATTGCTAAGAATATATATATACTGAGGATCTTTAATTTGGTCTTAATATTGATATCATACCCAAGTAGTTCTTTGTTACCAGAAGTCTGTTTTGGCTTGACCTATTTTTCTATTTAGGTCTGTAAAACAATAACCATCTATTGTTATTCAACTTCCCATATACTTCTATTCTCTCACTTGCTCAAAGGTTGCTGTTTTTGCCTTGATATTATGAGGTTCTTTTTGTCAATTTTGACGACTTTCGTTTTCTTTGCATTCAATTCAATGCTATATCGTTCGCAACTTTTACACATATTATTGATCATGAATTGTAGTTCATCTTCAGTGTTACTTAGAAGTGCAGTATCGTCAGCTTATCTTATGTTAGACCTGATGTGTCTTCCAGAGCTTCTATAAGACATACAGTGTATATAAAAAAAAAAAGTGGGAGAGATAATACAGCCTTGTCTTACCTTACACTTGATTTCGATTGCATTTGTGGAGAAGCTTATCGTTGTGTCTAACCACTAGATTTTTATCCCAATATTGATTTGTAATTATTCTAATTTCATGCTGCGGAATAGGATTCTTTGTTAGAATAATAATAGATTTTTTCATGATTTGCAATAGAAGGCTTTTATGTAATCGATGAAGCATATATATATTGGGGTTACTTTTTGGATTGATATAACGCTGTTCTAAATGGAATAGATACCAGCTCTAGCACATTTTCCTTTTTCAAACTGTTGAGAATGATCAAGTTTTTTCTCAATGACTCGCATTATTCTCCTTTAATATACAAACAGTTTTGAAGCATGTTGTATTTAGGCTTTTCTTTGCAATCTGTTGTTTTGCCTATTTTTGGGAGTGGAATGAATTGACTTAGTGAAAAATAATTTGGTAGAATGCCCATTCTATAGATTTTATTGAATTTGGCAAACCTAACAGATATAACATGAAAGGTATTTAGGAGTTTGATTTTCTTTTCCTGCTTAGTGTACGTCATTTACTGTATTTTTACACACACACATATATATATACATATATATGTGTGTATGTATATATATATATATATATATATATATATATATATATATATATATATACATATATATATGTATGTGTGTGTATGTAGATGTGTGTGTCTCACACACCCTCACAAGAAGGAGAGGTGATGATAAAATAACATAGGTAGATGGATGTATAAACAATAAAGTTGGAGAAAGAGAAAGAAAAAAGCCAGAAAGAGAGAGGCCTATTTTCCATGTGACTTAAACTCTGGAAAGATAGCATCTTGAGTATTAATATCTAACTCGACCCTTTCCCTTAGCTTATGAGAATATTTAAGATATGTCGATTAAAAAGAGAAATTTAGAAAGAAATAAGTGTTACACATTTGAAGTCTCCCATTCTCTCTTCTACTTCTCTTTATCTTTCTCTCTCTCGATTTTCCTTTCCCTCTCGCCTCTCACGCTCTTTCTCTCTCTATCGTCCCTCAAAAGTAGGCCTATTAAGGTGTTCCTCATAGGCGTGGCCACCCTTCTCAGGGGGTCACAAGGACAGTCATCCTCCTACATTATATATTCGGCTACTGACGACTCCATCCTCAGACTAGATCTCACCTACATACAGCGATGATGGGTCCTCTTGTGAGTATGGGCTGCTTGTTAGTGGACGCTCGGCCATTTGGTTTTGTCGATTTACGCATTTGATTCTTTCGTTTTCTATATATGCTTCTTATTACGATTATCCTTGATTTCTCAAATCTATAGGACCCTAAATTTATAGCGATTATCTCTTATATGGTCATTCGTCTCTACAGTGCATATTCAGAGCAGTCGATATGCATCCGTTGTAAGATGCGAGTCAAGTTTGCCTTGAGAGCTAATAAGGAAATAAGTATTACTTTATGTCGTAGTACAAGCCTGTCTTTTTTTATAATAATCATTGTTATTATCCTCTTTATCATTAGTATTATCATTATTACTGTTGCTATTGCCATACTATTGTTGTCATCATTATCGTTATTCTCATTCTATTCGTCAGACTCTTTTGCCTTTGTTGGTGGCGGGATGCGTGGCCGCTCCCCGCAGGGTATCTCGTACCGGCGTCTGCTGGGCTACGTGTTCCCCGGCTTGATCCCCTCCAGTGAAGACCGTCCAGATCCCTGCACCTGTGGCTCCGGCTGCGCTTCCCCTACTCACTTAGCTTCGCCAACGTCGCTCAACAGGTCTCGGACGCCGACCTGAAACAAGAGCAGATTTATGCTCCTGCTTCGCTCCATCGTCGAAGCCAGCGTTTCCTTCTCCGGCGGCCATTCCCCCGACCTTCGCCGCCGCTCACTTGCCTTCGCCCCTCCGCCGTGCGCGCGGACGTGCCTCACCCGTGCCCTTCGGCGACGCTCCCGCTCCCGAGGAACTGGTGCAGCGACTACCTGTCAAGGTCGCAGGTCGCCCCGTCATCTCGCACACGCCCCTGCTCACCGAAGTTCGTCCGGAGCTCAAGATCACCCACCAAATCTACGACGTGGCCGTGCCCAAGCCTGTCTATGAAACCAAGGAAGTGACCCCCGTCGAGCACAAGTTCGTGGCCGAGCCCTATGCCGTGCCGCAGCCGTACGCCGTGCCGCAGCCTTACGCCGTGCCCCAACCCTATGCCGTGCCCGTACCTGTTGCAGAACAAGTGCACGTGCAACACCACGTAGCTGCTGCACCTGTTGCAAGTCAGTATGTTGCTACTGCTCCTGTTGCAAGTCAGTATGTTGCTGCTGCTCCTGTTGCAAGTCAGTATGTTGCTACTGCTCCTGTTGCAAGTCAGTATGTTGCTGCTGCTCCTGTTGCAAGTCAGTATGTTGCTACTGCTCCTGTTGCAAGTCAGTATGTTGCTGCTGCTCCTGTTGGAAGTCAGTATGTTGCTGCTGCTCCTGTTGCAAGTCAGTATGTTGCTGCTGCTCCTGTTGCAAGCCAGTATGTTGCTGCTGCTCCTGTTGTAAGCCAACATGTAGCTGCTGCTCCTATTGCAGGTCAGTATGCAGCTGCTGCGCCCCTGGCGTCCTGCACCACAATCCCTCCCTCCTGTTCTCAGTCCTGCCGTCCAAACTGTATCCGCTTAAACTAAACCGGTCTCTGCTTATAATACCTAGCTGTGCCATGAATTGTTTCTAAATATCGATATAAATATCACAATTTACACGAACGGAAGAATGAAAATATATGATAAAGTGTGTTATTCTTCAGTTTTGTTTATCTTCTCTTAAGTATCCTAAGACCACATAAGCATGTGGTGACAACTGTGTGACATTTGGCTGATTATAACTTGAAAGGTCTATCAATGCGGAGGTGGTAAATGCTCATGAAAAATATTTGCCTAACCTCTCTCACCTTTCAAATTTCATGGAGAGGCAGAAACTTATCATCATTATTATTATTGTGGTTATGATTATGATTATCATCATAATCATTATCGTCATCCTCATTTGGTCATTTCGATACTCTTTGCTTATTTTGCTTTAAGATGGACTATAAACAATCTACTGCGGTTCTGACTCATCATCAAAAGATAAAAAAAGGTAATATCATCTAATTCTGATGGGATCGGTTGTATGATAATGATATATAAAAGAATAATTCAAGCGTTTGTGTCAACTTCACAAGGAACAGAATAAGAGATTGAACTGTTCTATTACGATCTTAATTAAGGCATTTGGTACAATAAAATCGAACTCCTCTATGATAATAGGTGAAAGTAGCTAAGTATGCTATTGGAGAAAATTTATGGGAAGATTTGGCATCAATCGATCAAGGTGCCCTCTTCGATACGAAGGTTGGCAGCGCTATTCCTCCACCTAACTTTGTCCTGCGCCAAAGTCTCAGCTTTGTTGTAACTCCCGATGTTCAACCAGCTCTTGATGTTGTCATTGCAGGTCTGTGTCTGTCGTCCTCTGTCTCTTTTTCCTTCAATCATACCTTCCTAAGTAATGCTATGGAGTTCTCCACCAGATCCTCTCATCAGCTCGTGTCCTGCAACACCAAACTTGTATCTCCCAATGATATCAACCCATCTATCTTTTACCATGATACCTAATCTTGCCAGTACATCTACATTCCTGACTCTTTCTAATCAACTAATCTTCAGTATTCTGCGGTAACACCAGAGTTCAAAGGATTTCATTCTATCCGTTAGGATATTTATATGTCTAGCAAAGATATTGAGAATATATATATATATATATATATATATATATATATATATATATATATATATATATATATATAGATTGATAGATATATTGAGGATCTTTAATTTGGTCTTAATATTGATATGCCGAAGTAGTTCTTTGTGTTGTCAGAAGTCTGTTTTGGCTTGACCTATTTTTCTGTTTAGGTCTGTAAAACAATAACCATCTGTTATCCAACTTCCCAGATACTTTTATTCTCTCACTTGCTCAAAGGTTACTGTTTTTGCCTTGATATTAAGAGGTGTATCGGTGTTCTTTTTGTAAATTTTGACTACCTTCGTTTTCTTTGCGTTCAGTTCCATGCTATATCGTTCGCAACTTTTACATATATTATTGATCATGAATTGTAGTTCATCTTCAGTGTTACTTAGAAGTGCAGCATCGTCAGCTTATCTTATGTCAGACCTGATGTGTCTTCCAGAGCTTCTCTAAGAAATACAGTGTATATGATAAAAAGAATGGGAGAGATAATACAGCCTTGTCTCACGCCACACTTGATTTCATTTCCATTTGTGAGCTTATCGTTGTGTCTAACCACTAGATTTTGATCCCAATGTTGATTTGTAATTAGTCTTATTTCATGCTGCGGAATAGCATTCTTTGTTAGAATAAAAATATATTTTTCAAGATTTACCCAATCGAAGGCTTTCATGTAATCGATAAAGCATATATATATATATATATATATATATATATATATATATATATATATATATATATATATATATATATATATACATATATATGTATATATATATTGGGTGTACCTTTTGGATAGATATAACGCTGTTCTAAGTAGATAGATGCTAGCTCTTTTACCTTTCCCTGCTTACTGTACGTCATTTAGTGTATTTTTACACACACATACACGCATATACACACAGACACACACACACACACACACACACACACACACACATATATATATATATATATATATATATATATATATATATATATATATATATATATATATACTACACACACAATATATATATGTGTGTGTGTATGTAGATGTGTGTATCACACACACACACACAGAGGAGAAGGGATGATGAAATAACATAGATAGATGAATGTATAAACAATAAAGTTGGAGAAAGAGAAAGAACAATGCCACAGAGAGAGAGTCCTATTTTTCAAGTAATTTAAACTCTGGAAAAATAGCATCTTGCATATTAAGATCTAACTCGTTTTTTTTCCCCTTAGCTTATGAAAATATTAAAGATATATCGATTAAAAAGAGAAAATTATAAAGGAAGTAGGTGTTACACATTTGAAGTTAACCATTCTCTCTTCTACTTCTCTTTATCTTTCTCTCTCTGTCTATTTCTCTCTCGCTTTTCCTTTCCCTCTCGCCTCTCACGTTCTTTCTCTCCATCTCCAACTCGTCCCCTCAAAAGTAGGCCTATTCATTTGTCCTGGTAGGCGTGGCCACCCTTCTCAGGGGGTCACAAGGACAGTCATCCTCCTGCATTATATATACGGCTACTGACGACTCCATCCTCCGACTGGATCTCACCTACATACAGCGATGATGGGTCCTCTTGTGAGTATGGGGTCTTGTTAGTGGACGCTCGGCTATTTGGTTTTGTCGATTTACGCATTTGATTCTTTCGTTTTCTATATATGCTTTTTATTACGATTATCCTTGATTTCTCAAATCTATAGGACCCTAAATTTATAGCGATTATCTCTTATATGGTCATTCGTCTCTACAATGCATATTCAGAGCAGTCGATATGCATCCGTTGTAAGATGAGAGTCAAGTTTGCCTTGAGAGCTGATAAGGAAATAAGCATTACCTTTTATAATAATCATTGTTATTATCCTCTTTATCATTAGCATTAGCATCATTACTATTGCTATTGCCATACTATTGTTGTCCTCATTATCGTTATTCTCATTATATTCGTCAGACGCTTTTGCCTTTGTTGGTGGCGGGATGCGTGGCCGCCCCCGCAGACCTCTCCACGTTACCGGCGTCTGCTGGGCTACACGTGTTCCCCGGCAGTCCCCTCCGAGTGAAGACCGTCCAGATCCCTGCACCTGTGGCTCCGGCTGCGCTTCCCCCTACTCTTAGCTTCGCCAACGTCGCTCAACAGGTCTCGGACGCCGACCTGAAACAAGAGCAGATTTATGCTCCTGCTTCGCTCATCGTCAAGCCAGCGTTTCCTTCTCCGGCGGCCATTCCCCCGACCTTCGCCGCCGCTCCTGCCTTCGCCCCCTCCGCCGTGCGCTTGGACGTGCCCTCACCCGTGCCCTTCGGCGACGCTCCCGCTCCCGAGGAACTGGTGCAGCGACTACCTGTCAAGGTCGCAGGTCGCCCCGTCATCTCGCACACGCCCCTGCTCACCGAAGTTCGTCCGGAGCTCAAGATCACCCACCAAATCTACGACGTGGCCGTGCCCAAGCCTGTCTATGAAACCAAGGAAGTGACCCCCGTCGAGCACAAGTTCGTGGCCGAGCCCTATGCCGTGCCGCAGCCGTACGCCGTGCCGCAGCCTTACGCCGTGCCCCAACCCTATGCCGTACCCGTACCTGTTGCAGAACAGGTGCACGTGCAACACCACGTAGCTGCTGCTCCTGTTGCAAGTCAGTATGTTGCTGCTGCTCCTGTTGCAAGTCAGTATGTTGCTGCTGCTCCTGATGCTAACCAATTTGTAGCTGCTGCTCCTGTTGCAACCCAGCATGTTGCTACTGCTCCTGTTGCAAGCCAGTATGTTGCTACTGCTCCTGTTGTAAACCAGTATGTTGCTGCTGCTCCTGTTGCAAGCCAGTATGTTGCTACTGCTCCTATTGCAGGTCAGTATGTAGCTGCTGCACCCGGCGTCCTGCACCACAATCCCTCCCTCCCTGTTCTCAGTCCTGCCGTCCAAACTGTATCCGCTTAAACTAAACTGGTCTCTGCTTACAATACCTAGCTGTGCCATGAATTGTTTCTAAATACCGATATAAATCCCACAATTTGCACGAGCGGATGAATGAAAATAGATAGTAAAGTGTGTTATTTCTCAGTTTTTGTTTATCTTCTTTTATGTATCCTAAGACCACATAAGCATGTGGAGACAACTACGTGACTAAAGCCAAAGAGGTAGGCATTTGACTGATTATAACTCATAAGTATTTGAAGGGTCTATCAATGCGGAGGTGGTAAATGCTTATGGAAAATATTTGCTTAACCTCCCTCACCTTTCAAATTTCATAGAGAGGCAGAAAGTTGTTATCATTGTAGTTATGATTATGATTATTATTATCATAATCATTATCATCATCCTTATTTGGTCATTTTGATACTCTTTGCTTATTTTGCCTTAAGAGGGACTATAAACAAACAAAAAAACAATTCAAAAGCACATCTGATGGGATTGGTTGTATAATAATGATATATAAAGGAATAATTCAAGCGTTTGTGTCAATTTCACAAGGAACAGAATAAGAGATTGAAATGTTCTAATACGATCTTAATTAAGGCATTTGGTATAATAAAATCGAACTCCTCTATGTCAATAGGTAAAAGTAGCCAAGTATGTTATTGGAGAAAATTTATGGGAAAATTTGTCATCAATCGATCAAGGTGCCCTCTTCGATACGAAGGTTGGCAGCGCTATTCCTCCACCTAACTCTGTCCTGCGCCAAAGTCTCAGCTTTGTTGTAACTCCCGATGTTCAACCAGCTCTTGATGTTGTCATTGCAGGTCTGTGTCTATCGTCCTCTGTCTCTTTTTCCTTCAATCATACCTTCCTAAGTAATGCTATAGAGTTCTCCACCAGATCCTCTCATTAGCACGTGTCCTGCAACACCAAGCTTGTATCTCCCAATGATATCAACCCATCTATCTTTTACCATGATGCCTAATCTTGCCAGTACATCTACATTCCTGACTCTTTCAAATTAACCATTCTTCAGTATTCTGCGGTTACACCAGAGTTCAAAGGATTTCATTCTATCCGTTAGGATATTTATATGCCTAGCATTTAGAGTTGTATGCAACTATTGCTAGTATATATATATATATTAAGAGGTGTGTCAGTATTCTTTTTGTTGATTTTGACGACTTTCGTTTTCTTTGCGTTCAAGTCCATGCTATATCGTTCGCAACTTTTACACATATTATTGATCATGAATTGTGGTTCATCTTCAGTGTTACTTAGAAGTGCAGCATCGTCAGCTTATCTTATGGTAGACCTGATGTGTCTTCCGGAGCTTCTCTAAGACATACAGTGTATGTAATAAAAAGAATGGGAGAGATAATACAGCCTTGTCTTACGCCACACTTGATTTCAATTGCATTTTTGAGCTTATCGTTGTGTCTAACCACTAGATTTTGATCCCAATGTTGATTTGTAATTATTCTAATTTCATGCTGCGGAATAGCATTCTTTGTTAGAATAATAATAGATTTTTCAAGATTTACCCAATCGAAGGCTTTTGTGTAATCGATGAAGCATATATATATTGGTTGTACTTTTTGGATTGATATAACGCTGTTCTAAGTAGTTAGATGCCAGCTCTAGCACATTTTCCTTTTGCAAACCCAATTAAGGTTGATCAAGTTCTCAATGAATTGCGCTATTCTCCTTTTAATATGTAAAACAGTTTTTGAAGCATGTTGTATTTGGGCTTTTTCGGTCTATAATCTTTGCAATCTGTTGCTTTGTCTATTTTTGTATACTACACACACAATATATATATGTGTGTGTGTATGTAAGTGTGTGTATCCGCACACACACACACAGAGAAGGGATGATGAAATAACATAGATAGATGAATGTATAAACAATAAAGTTGGAGAAAGAGAAAGAACAATGCCACAGAGAGAGAGTCCTATTTTTCAAGTAATTTAAACTCTGGAAAAATAGCATCTTGCATATATTAGATCTAACTCGTTTTTTCCCCTTAGCTTATGAAAATATTAAAGATATATCGATTAAAAAGAGAAAATTATAAAGGAAGTAGGTGTTACACATTTGAAGTTAACCATTCTCTCTTCTACTTCTCTTTATCTTTCTCTCTCTGTCTATTTCTCTCTCGCTTTTCCTTTCCCTCTCGCCTCTCACGTTCTTTCTCTCCATCTCCAACTCGTCCCCCTCAAAAGTAAGAGCCTATTCATTTGTCCTGGTAGGCGTGGCCACCCTTCTCAGGGGGTCACAAGGACAGTCATCCTCCTGCATTATATATACGGCTACTGACGACTCCATCCTCCGACTGGATCCTCACCACCATACAGCGATGATGGGTCCTCTTGTGAGTATGGGGTCTTGTTAGTGGACGCTCGGCTATTTGGTTTTGTCGATTTACGCATTTGATTCTTTCGTTTTCTATGCTTTTATTACGATTATCCTTGATTTCTCAAATCTATAGGACCCTAAATTTATAGCGATTATCTCTTATATGGTCATTCGTCTCTACAATGCATATTCAGAGCAGTCGATATGCATCCGTTATCAGATGAGAGTCCAAGTTTGCCTTGAGGAAATGAAATAAGCATTACCTTTATAATAATCATTGTTATTATCCTCTTTATCATTAGCATTAGCATCATTACTATTGCTATTGCCATACTATTGTTGTCCTCATTATCGTTATTCTGTTATATTCGTCAGACGCTTTTTTGCCTTTGTTGGTGGCGGGATGCGTGGCCGCCCCCGCAGACCTCTCCACGTTACCGGCGTCTGCTGGGCTACACGTGTTCCCCGGCAGTCCCCTCCGAGTGAAGACCGTCCAGATCCCTGCACCTGTGGCTCCGGCTGCGCTTCCTACTTAGCTTCGCCAACGTCGCTCAACAGGTCTCGGACGCCGACCTGAAACAAGAGCAGATTTATGCTCCTGCTTCATCATCGTCAAGCCAGCGTTTCCTTCTCCGGCGGCCATTCCCCCGACCTTCGCCGCCGCTCCTGCATTCACCCCTCCGCCTGCGTGCGCTTGGACGTGCCCTCACCCGTGCCCTTCGGCGACGCTCCCGCTCCCGAGGAACTGGTGCAGCGACTACCTGTCAAGGTCGCAGGTCGCCCCGTCATCTCGCACACGCCCTGCTCACGAAGTTCGTCCGGAGCTCAAGATCACCCACCGTCTACGATGGCCGTGCCCAAGCCTGTCTATGAAACCAAGGAAGTGACCCCCGTCGAGCACAAGTTCGTGGCCGAGCCCTATGCCGTGCCGCAGCCGTACGCCGTGCCGCAGCCTTACGCCGTGCCCCAACCCTATGCCGTGCCCGTACCTGTTGCAGAACAGGTGCACGTTCAACACCACGTAGCTGCTGCACCTGTTGCAAGCCAGTATGTTGCTGCTGCTCCTATTGCAAGCCAGTATGTTGCTGCTGCTCCTGTTGCAAGCCAGTATGTTGCTGCTGCTCCTGTTGCAAGCCAGTATGTTGCTGCTGCTCCTGTTGCAAGCCAGTATGTTGCTGCTGCTCCTATTGCAAGCCAGTATGTTGCTGCTGCTCCTGATACAAACCAATTTTTAGCTGCTGCTCCTGTTGCAAGTCAGTATGTTGCTGCTGCTCCTGTTGCAAGCCAGTATGTTGCTGCTGCTCCTATTGCAGGTCAGTATGTAGCTGCTGCACCCGGCGTCCTGCACCACAATCCCTCCCTCCCTGTTCTCAGTCCTGCCGTCCAAACTGTATCCGCTTAAACTAAACCGGTCTCTGCTTATAATACCTAGCTGTGCCATGAATTGTTTCTAAATATCGATATGAATATCACAATTTGCACGAACGAAAGAATGAAAATAAATGATAAAGTGTATTATTTCTCAGTTTTTGTTTATCTTCTCTTAAGTATCCTAAGACCACATAAGCATGTGGTGACAACTATGTGACTACCAAAGAGGTAGGCATTTGACTGATTATAACTTGAAAGGTCTATCAATGCGGAGGTGGTAAATGCTTATGGAAAATATTTGCTTAACCTCTCTCACCTTTCAAATTTCATGGAGAGGCAGAAACTTATCATCATTATTATTATTGTGGTGCCCTCTTCGATACGAAGGTTGGCAGCGCTATTCCTCCACCTAACTTTGTCCTGCGCCAAAGTCTCAGCTTTGTTGTAACTCCCGATGTTCAACCAGCTCTTGATGTTGTCATTACGGGTCTGTGTCTGTCGTCCTCTGTCTCTTTTTCCTTCAATCATACCTTCCTAAGTAATGCTATGGAGGTTCTCCACAGATCATCTCATCAGCTCATGTCCTGCAACACCAATGATATCAACCCATCTATCTTTTACCATGATACCTAATCTTGCCAGTACATCTACATTCCTGACTCTTTCAAATCAACTAATCTTCAGTATTCTGCGGTAACACCAGAGTTCAAAGGATTTCATTCTATCCGTTATGATATTTATATTCCTAGCATTTAGAGTTGTATGCAGCTATTGCTAGTATATATATATATATATATATATATATATATATATATATATATATATATATATATATAGAGAGAGAGAGAGAGAGAGAGAGAGAGAGATAGATAGATATATTGAGGATCTTTAATTTGGTCTTAATATTGATATACCCAAGTAGTTCTTTGTGTTGCCAGAAGTCTGTTTTGGCTTGACCTATTTTTCTGTTTAGGTCTATAAAGCAATAACCATCTGTTATCCAACTTCCCAGATACTTCTATTCTCTTACTTGCTCAAAGGTTACTGTTTTTGCCTATATATTGAGGGTGTATCGGTGTTCTTTTTGTCCATTTTGAGAACTTTCGTTTTCTTTGCGTTCAATTCCATGCTGTATCGTTCGCAACTTTTACACATATTATTGATCATGAATTGTAGTTCATCTTCAGTGTTACTTAGAAGTGCAGTATCGTCAGCTTATCTTATGTTAGACCTGATGTGTCTTCCGGAGCTTCTCTAAGACATGCAGTGTATATAATAAAAAGAGTGGAAGAGATAATACAGCCTTGTCTTACGTCACACTTGATTTCAATTGCATTTTTGAGCTTATCGTTGCGTCTAACCACGAGATTTTGATCCCAATGTTGATTTGTAATTAGTCTTATTTCGTGCTGCGGAATAGCATTGTTTGTTAGAATAATAATAGATTTTTCAAGATTTACCCAATCGAAGGCTTTTGTGTAATCGATGAAGCATATATATATTGGTTGTACTTTTTGGATTGATATAACGCTGTTCTAAGTAGTTAGATGCCAGCTCTAGCACATTTCCTTTTACCAAACCCAATTAAGTTGATCAAGTTAATGAATCGCGCTATTCTCCTTTTAATATATAAAACAGTTATTGAAGCATGTTGTATTTGGGCTTTTTCGGTCTATAATCTTTGCAATCTGTTGCTTTGTCTATTTTTGACAGTGGAATAGATTGACTTAGTGAAAAATTATATGTTAGAATGCCCGTTTTATGGTTTTTATTGAATTTAGCAAACCTAACAGAAATAACATGAAAGGTATTTAGGAGTTTGATTTTCTTTTCCTGCTTAGTGTACGTCATTTACTGTATTTTTACACACACATACACACACACACACACACATATATACATATATATGTGTATATATATATATATATATATATATATATATATATATATATATATATATATATATATATATATATACATACATATACATATATATGTATGTGTGTGTGTATGTAGATGTGCTTGTTTCACACACACACACACACAAGAAGGAGGTGATGATAAAATAACATAGGTAGATGAATGTATAAACAATAGAGTTGGAGAAAGAGAAAAAAAAACACAGAGAGAGGCCTATTTTTCAAGTGATTTAAACTCTGGAAAAATAGCATCTTACATATGATAAGATCTAACTCGGTTATTTCCATAGCTTATGAGAATATTAAGATACATCGACCCAAAGAAAATTAATAAAGAAATAAAGTGTTACACATTTGAAGTCTCCCATTCTCTCTTCTACTTCTCTTTATCTTTCTCTCTGGCTTTCCTTTCCCTCTCCTCTCACCCTCTTTCTCTCTCTATCGTCCCTCAAAAGTAGGCCTATTAAGGTGTTCCTCATAGGCGTGGCCACCCTTCTCAGGGGGTCACAAGGACAGTCATCCTCCTACATTATATATACGGCTACTGACGACTCCATCCTCAGACTAGATCTCACTTACATACAGCGATGATGGGTCCTCTTGTGAGTATAGGCTGCTTGTTAGTGGGCGCTCGGCCATTTGTTTTTGTCGATTTACGCATTTGATTCTTTCGTTTTCTATATATGCTTCTTATTACGATTATCCTTGATTTCTCAAATCTATAGGACTCTAAATTTATAGCGATTATCTCTTATATGGTCATTTCGTCTCTACGATGCATATTTAGAGCAGTCGATATACATCCGTTGTAAGAAGAGAGTCAAGTTTTGCCTTGAGCTGATAAGGAAATAAGCGTTACTTTTATAATAATCATTGTTATTATCCTCTTTATCATTAGCATTATCATCATTACTGTTGCTATTGCCATACTATTGTTGTCATCATTATCGTTATTCTCATTCTATTCCTCAGACTGTTTTGCCTTTGTTGGTGGCGGGATGCGTGGCCGCCCCCGCAGACCTCTCCACGTTACCGGCGTCTGCTGGGCTACACGTGTTCCCCGGCAGTCCCCTCCGAGTGAAGACCGTCCAGATCCCTGCACCTGTGGCTCCGGCTGCGCTTCCCCCTACTCTTAGCTTCGCCAACGTCGCTCAACAGGTCTCGGACGCCGACCTGAAACAAGAGCAGATTTATGCTCCTGCTTCGCTCATCGTCAAGCCAGCGTTTCCTTCTCCGGCGGCCATTCCCCCGACCTTCGCCGCCGCTCCTGCCTTCGCCCCCTCCGCCGTGCGCTTGGACGTGCCCTCACCCGTGCCCTTCGGCGACGCTCCCGCTCCCGAGGAACTGGTGCAGCGACTACCTGTCAAGGTCGCAGGTCGCCCCGTCATCTCGCACACGCCCCTGCTCACCGAAGTTCGTCCGGAGCTCAAGATCACCCACCAAATCTACGACGTGGCCGTGCCCAAGCCTGTCTATGAAACCAAGGAAGTGACCCCCGTCGAGCACAAGTTCGTGGCCGAGCCCTATGCCGTGCCGCAGCCGTACGCCGTGCCGCAGCCTTACGCCGTGCCCCAACCCTATGCCGTGCCCGTACCTGTTGCAGAACAAGTGCACGTGCAACACCACGTAGTTGCTGTTTCTGTTGCAAGTCAGTATGTTGCTGCTGCTCCTGTTGCAAGTCAGTATGTTGCTACTGCTCCTTTTGCAAGCCAGTATGTTGCTGCTGCTCCTGTTGCAAGCCAGTATGTTGCTGCTGCTCCTGATACAAACCAATTTGTAGCTGCTGCTCCTGTTGCAAATCAGTATGTTGCTGCTGCTCCTGTTGCAAGCCAGTATGTTGTTGCTGTTCTATACAAACCAATTTGTAGCTGCTGCTCCTGTTGCAAGTCAGTATGTTGCTGCTGCTCCTATTGCAGGTCAGTATGTAGCTGCTGCAACTGGCGTCCTGCACCACAACTTCCTCCCTGTTCTCAGTCCTGCCGTCCAAACTGTATCCGCTTAAACTAAACCGGTCTCTGCTTATAATACCTAGCTGTACCATGAATTGTTTCTAAATATCGATATAAATCCCACAATTTACACGAACGGAAGAATGAAAATAAATGATAAAGTCTGTTATTCTTCAGTTTTTGTTTATCTTCTTATCCTAAGACCACATAAGCATGTGGTGACAACTATGTGACTACCAAAGAGGTAGGCATTTGACTGATTATAACTTGAAAGGTCTATCAATGCGGAGGTGGTAAATGCTCATGAAAAATATTTGCCTAACCTCTCTCACCTTTCAAATTTCATGGAGAGGCAGAAACTTATCATCATTATTATTATTGTGGTTATGATTATGATTATCATCATAATCATTATCGTCATCCTCATTTGGTCATTTCGATACTCTTTGCTTATTTTGCCTTAAGATGGACTATAAACAATCTACTGCGGTTCTGACTCATCATCAAAAGATAAAAAAAGGTAATATCATCTAATTCTGATGGGATCGGTTGTATGATAATGATATATAAAAGAATAATTCACGCGTTTGTGTCAACTTCACAAGGAACAGAATAAAAGATTAAACTGTTCTATTATGATCTTAATAAAGGCATTTGGTACAATAAAATCGAACTCCTTGCGATAATAGGTGAAAGTAGCTAAGTATGCTATTGGAGAAAATTTATGGGAAAATTTGGCATCAATCAATCAAGCTGCCCTCTTCGATACGAAGGTTGGCAGCGCTATTCCTCCACCTAACTTTGTCCTGCGCCAAAGTCTCAGCTTTGTTGTAACTCCCGATGTTCAACCAGCTCTTGATGTTGTCATTGCAGGTCTGTGTCTGTCGTCCTCTGTCTCTTTTTCCTTCAATCATACCTTCCTAAGTAATGCTATGGAGTTCTCCACCAGATCCTCTCATCAGCTCATGTCCTGCAACACCAATGATATCAACCCATCTATCTTTTACCATAATACCTAATCCTTCCAATACATCTACATTCCTGAACCTTTTAAATCATCAAATCTTCAGTATTCTACGGTAACACCAGAGTTCAAAGGATTTCATTTTTTTCTCCACCAGATCCTCTCATCAGCTCATGTCCTGCAAAAGCAAACTTGTATCTCCCAATAATATCAACCCATTTATATTTTACCATGATACCTAATCTTGCCAGTACATCTACATTCCTGACTCTTTCAAATCAACTAATCTTCAGTATTCTGCGGTTACACCAGAGTTCAAAGGATTTCATTCTATCCGTTAGGATATTTATATGCCTAGTATTTAGAGTTGTATGCAGCTTTTTCAAGTATATATATATACATATACATACATATATATATATATATATACATATATATATATATATATATATTGAGGATCTTTAATTTGGTCTTAATATTGATATACCCAAGTAGTTCTTTGTGTTGCCAGAAGTCTGTTTTGGCTTGACCTATTTTTCTGTTTAGGTCTATAAAGCAATAACCATCTGTTATCCAACTTCCCAGATACTTCTATTTTCTCACTTGCTCAAAGGTTACTGTTTTTGCCTTGATATTAAGAGGTGTATCGGTGTTCTTTTTGTCAATTTTGACGACTTTCGTTTTCTTTGCGTTCAATTCCATGCTATATCGTTCGCAACTTTTACACATATTATTAATCATGAATTGTGCTTCATCTTCAGTGTTATTTAGAAGTGCAGTATCGTCAGCTTATCTTATGTTAGACCTGATGTGTCTTCCAGTTTCTCTAAGAAATATAGTGATTATAATAAAAAGAATGGGACAGATAATATAGCCTTGTCTTACTCCACACTTGATTTCAATTGCATTTGTGAGCTTATCGTTGTGTCTAACCACTAGATTTTGATCCCAATGTTGATTTGTAATTAGTCTAATTTCATGCTGCGGAATAGCATTCTGTTAGAATAATAATAGATTTTTCAAGATTTACCCAATCGAAGGCTTTTATGTAATCGATAAAGCATATATATCTATATCTATCTATCTATCTATCTATCTATCTATATATATATATATATATATATATATATATATATGTATATATACATTGGGTGTACCTTTGGGATAGATATAACGCTGTTCTAAGTAGTTAGATGCCAGCTCTTTTACCTTTTCCTTTTCCTGCTTACTGTACGTCATTTAGTGTATTTTTACACACACATACACGCATATACACACAGACACACACACACACACACAAACACACACACACACACACACACACACATATATATATATATATATATATATATATATATATATATATATATATATATATATATATATATATAGTACACACATATATATGTGTGTGTATGTATATGTGTGTATCACACACACACACAGAGGAGAAGGGATGATGAAATAACATAGGTAGATGAATGTATAAACAATAAAGTTGGAGAAAGAGAAAGAACAATGCCACAGAGAGAGAGGCCTATTTTTCAAGTGATTTAAACTCTGGAAAAATAGCATCTTGCGTATTAAGATCTAACTTGTTTTTTTCCCTTAGCTTATGAGAATATTAAAGATACATCGATTAAAAAGAGAAATTTATAAAGAAATAAGTGTTACATATTTGAAGTCTCCCATTCTCCCTTCTACTTCTCTTTATCTTTCTCTCTCGCTTTTCCTTTCCCTCTCGCCTCTCACGCTCTTTCTCTCTCTATCGTCACTCAAAAGTAGGCCTATTAAGGTATTCCTCATAGGCGTGGCCACCCTTCTCAGGGGGTCACAAGGACAGTCATCCTCCTACATTATATATTCGGCTACTGACGACTCCATCCTCAGACTAGATCTCACCTACATACAGCGATGATGGGTCCTCTTGTGAGTATGGGCTGCTTGTTAGTGGACGCTCGGCCATTTGGTTTTGTCGATTTCTGTATTTGATTATTTCGTTATCTATATATGCTTCTTATTACGATTATCCTTGATTTCTCAAATCTATAGGACCCTAAATTTAGAGCGATTATCTCTTATATGGTCATTCGTCTCTACAGTGCATATTCAGAGCAGTCGATATGCATCCGTTGTAAGATGAGAGTCAAGTTTGCCTTGAGAGCTGATAAGGAAATAAGCATTACCTTTTATAATAATCATTGTTATTATCCTCTTTATCATTAGCATTAGCATCATTACTATTGCTATTGCCATACTATTGTTGTCATCATTATCGTTATTCTCATTCTATTCGTCAGACTCTTTTGCCTTTGTTGGTGGCGGGATGCGTGGCCGCTCCCGCAGACCTCTCCACGTTACCGGCGTCTGCTGGGCTACACGTGTTCCCCGGCAGTCCCCTCCGAGTGAAGACCGTCCAGATCCCTGCACCTGTGGCTCCGGCTGCGCTTCCCCCTACTCTT
>BOPN01006346.1:70000-78385 GCA_017312705.2 Penaeus japonicus
GGGAGACTCCACGTGAGAGCAACATACACAGCAAGTGTTGTTTATCTTGAAACCAGGCGTCTTTTCTTCAGATTTAGGGAGTGTTATCCGCTGATAAAAATGGGCAAGAAAGACAAAAAGAAGGGGAAGGGAGCCGAGAAAACAGCGGCAAAAACGGAAAAGAAGCAGAGTCAGAAATTGAAGAAGGAATTAGCGGCGAAAGGAGAAGTAAGTTTAATTACCCTAAGTGCCGATGTTTTTTTTTCTATAAAACTTTCAAATATGATGGAATAGGTAACCGTTTATGATATAAACTTGTAAAGCCGGAGAAAAAGGACTAACGGGTAATAAACTAATACTATATTGTGTTTAAGTAATCTACAGATTGTAATGGTGTGGCCACAATTTCTGGTGATTACTTTGCCTCCTTACTCTAAATTCCGGAAAAACAAACAAACATTTGCTATGTTTAAATATCCTGGGAAGATAAAGCTTAAAGACCTCCATGATGATTCATTACCAATAATGAATATCTATTTGTCTTACTGATAGCATGTGGGGAGATATGTTGGCCTTTTCCAGTGTGCAAAGCATGGACACCCCAGTGTCACTCCATGCGATCGTATTATGAACAAATGCCATGAAATACATAATTTGATTCTTAAACACAGCATTTTTATTAGTTTAATTGTAAAAGTACATACAAGTTAGTGAACAGAATTGCATTTTGTTAAAAATTATGGAATCTATCATAATTATGTCATAGCTACATTTACCTTTGTTTTTATGCTTTGTTTCACCTCCTCCTTGAATTTACATGGAAGCCCTTGAGCTCATGAATACCCAAATATATTTAGTAGAAGTCTGTTGGCTTTTTCTAGAGTGTGAAAGGCAGACAGGTCATTATAGATTCACAGTTATGATACTATATATTCTTTATTGACAAAAAGGATTAGAAGACACCTGCAATAGCTTTCAGAATGGGACTTTTTTCTCATAATCTATGATGGACAGCCTACAACCTGGAATCCAACCTGAGAGTAGTGCTGTGTCAAGAGACTTGCCACAGCCCCAAACCTACAGTCTGCAAGCTGTCTTACAGATTGTAAGGTGTTGAGGTTTGTTGGCAGTTGCTAGATCACCAACAGGTGCATACAGGTGTCTTCTGAACAGTTACCCAGTCCTATATCACAGATTTATTTGTAATAGAATTAGAAGAATAAATTAAGATTATATGCTGTGTTTGTAACTCGGTGAGTATCTGTTTTCCAGGAAGATATTGATAGCCTGATTGCCAAGTTTGTTGAGATGGACAAAGCCAAACATACAATTACAGAAGATTTAGTACCACCACCATCAAAACGCTCGGCATTCTCACTAACGCCACACCCAGACAAAGATCAGCTGATTCTGTTTGGGGGAGAGTACTTCAATGGAAATAAGGTTTGTGTAGAAGAACGTTTTTGGAGTTGGTGATGGACTTGCATGTAAGCATTGTAACCATCAATTTTTTTCACAAAATTATGTGTTTCTATATCAGTCTATGTATCTAACTATCTGTCAATCTATTTTTCTCTATATGTACTTTATTTATACATCAATAAATTGATACATAGTTCTTTTTCTTTTATTGCAATATTTATGGAGTCCCAAAAATACATGGAAAATAACTTATAGCACTATTTACTGTCAGTCAGACTGAGTCTTTCTGGATAAAGATAGCCTCTCATATTTCAGACTTTCTTGTTCAATGACTTGTTCTTCTAACACAATCCAAACAAGACCGTTGCGATCCAGGTGGAAGACGTCCTATGGTGGACCCACTGCACCATTGCGTCGGGAACGACACACAGGCAGTGTCGCCTTGTCAGCAGGCATTGAGCCGTGTCAAAAGGGATGGTCTTGAGGCTTCCATCCATGCACAGTGCTGTAAATGAAGACCCTCCAGGAATATAACAGAATGCATATATTTGTTGTTATTATGCAGGCTTATGTTATTGTGCAATTTGGCATCAGTGTGCTCTAAATTTCAATCGTCTAAGAAAAGAGTATGATTCTGATCAGTTTAAAATTTGTGGATGTGTTTTTAAATTTTTTTTGGTTCCAGGGTGGCGGACAACTGTGGGTATTTGGAGGAGAGTTCACATCCCAGTCACAGTCGCAATTCCACCATTTCAAGGACCTTTGGGTCTTCCATTTTAAGACTAAGAAATGGGAGAAGATCCCGTAAGTTTTGTGCTAATGCAGCTGCAAATTGAATAATGATTATATATGTATTCTATTCCTAGAATGGAAATGACAATATATTATGTGGGACAAAAAAAATCCAGATTGAATCTCATGCATGCATTCTTTTGTTTTTTGTAATTTTCTAGATTAATGTTCAGGGTCTTAGGATGTTATTATCAGCATATCAAACTATCTGTTAAATCCAAAATTCTGATGATTATTTCAGGGCCCCAGGAGGACCATCTGCTAGGAGTGGTCATCGGATGGTTGCATTAAAGAAAAATTTGATTGTTTTTGGAGGTTTCCATGACAATTCATTTGACTGCAAGTATTTCAATGATGTTTATGCCTTCAACGTTGAGGACTACAAGTGGAACAAGCTGGAAATATCAGGTAAAGGGAGCTGATACACTTTTTATTGAATGCTTCATTTCTCATGAATTTTGTATAGGATGTCCCTCAAACTTTCAGCAGTAAAAAGTGAGAGAATGGGTATTTACTTTCTATAAAAGCTGTAAGGAAATCTGTGGTTTTACCAGAATGTTCTTCAGATTGAGGACTGTAGTACTGTCTTAACCAAAATGGTATAGATTTGCAATAAATTGCTTTGCTTTCTGAATACAATTGCTGTCTGAGTAATTGCAAACAGATTTTGTGGATCATGCCTATTGATGGATATGATCTTTTCTGGACATTTTTTTTAATTCCAATTAGATCCTTTCATTTTCACAGAGAAGGATTGGATATAAATATAAAAGCTAAAGGAATTATTTTTGAGTAAAGTCAGATTCCTTTTTAGACAGTGCTAAACAGTATGATTATTAATGCATTTTTTCTTTTTCTTTTTTGTTAATATGTATGATAATTTTTGCTTTTGTTTTAAGGTCATAGTGATGTTGAGCTTAACTTTTGTGAAGGCTGTTGCTAATTGCCAGCTGAATTAGGCACAGAAGGCTTTTTAATATGTTGGATTGATTAGGATTTGTAAATCCAGCATGTGCATTTGCTGTTCTGAACTTTTCATCTGTAATTATTTTCAAAAATACACTTCCTTTTTGTTATTTTTATTATGTACCTTGACCACCACAGAGTATTTGTCAGCAGGCATGAGTTTTACAATATTCTTAAGTCTCCCTCCCATGTACTACAGAATGATGTTATGTATGCAGAGTATTTTAAAGTGTATTGCAATCCTGCCACCAGGGAATGGTCCATGTCCCAGATCAGCCTGCCAGATGGTCCCAATCTCAGATGGACGTGTGCTGATTTATGGTGGTTACAGCAAGCAGAAGTTGAAGAAGGACGTTGAAAAGGGTGTCACACACACAGACATGTACCTCCTTTGTCCTGACAGTAAGTGTTTAGAGCTAAATCCTTGCCACCTTTGGAACAATTAGGATTTTACTGAATGCATTGTGTTTTTTATGTGTGGAGAAATGCTTATTTAGAGTGTCATATTGTAAATGGATTCACATGGCACCCCCTAAACATTATGAAAGAGGAAATAGAAAGCAAGTGCCACATTTTAAAGGCCTTCACATGACATCTACAGAACACGACACAACCGGCCTGAAGTGGAAATGGCAGTCGGTGAAGCAGGCTGGTGTCCGGCCTTCCCCCAGGTGCGGTTTCACTCTGGCTCCGACTGGCGCCGACAAAGCCATCCTGTTTGGTGGTGTCTATGATGAGTTAGACGAGGAAGAGGAGCTGGAGGGTGTCTTCTACAATGACATGTATCAGCTGGATCTCATGAAACCAACCTGGCATGAAGGTTTGTTGCTAAGGACGATTACTGTGATGTTATGTCCGTGTAGAGAAACTCATATGATGTTTAAGGAAAATTTAGGAAATATTTGTACTTTCATAAACTTACAAAGTACATTGGCATCAGTTTCATGATTTTCATGATCTAGTGTAATTGCATTTTAATTTTGAAGATCAGTAAAGCAGTTTCGTTTCTCTATGTTATTAAAGTTAAGAAGCTTGTTTACTGTTGTTACTGTTATATGAAGTAGCTATTATTTCCTTTGCATTGTTACATAATGAAAGAAGGAGGGAGATAATGTATTTTGACCCTTGTGTTTAGTACAGTGTTGTCAGTGTCATTGAATTTTTGGTAGGGTTTAGATTGTCAAGAGTATAACTTCAATAATATTGTTGTTTTTGTTATTGCTATTATTATTATTATTATTGCCATGATTATTACTATTTGCTTTGATTTAACTTTTGTCCTTAATGTTATTATTATTTGATATTATGATTTTGATAATTATCTTTTTGATGATTATTATTATGATAATCACTATAATGATTATTATTATTACTATGATTTTGAATATTATTAGTTTCATTTTTATTGTTATTAGTGTTATTATTATTACTGTTACTGTTACTATTATCAAATTTTGATTATCTGATATAAGGAGTATGCCCCACATGCAGTAGATATTTGGGATATTAACCATTACCTCTTTCACACTGGGAATCAGTGATTGTTACGGGGAAGAAAGAAGCAGCAGAGAAGAAGAAGAGAAGAAGAAAGAAGGAAGACGGAGAAGAGGAGGAGGAGAGTGAAGAAGAAGAGGTAAGGGAAGAATGAGTCGGGACTTTCTTATCACGACCATTATTAGTATCATTGATATTTAATTGGTTTGACGAGTGAATTTGCGCAAGTTTAATATAGAAGATGTATAGATTCTTTGACCTTAAGAATTAATCAAGGTTTTTTTATTGTTTTTCTCTCTCACTCTCTTGTAGGAGGTGGAGGAAAAGTTGGAGAACATGAAAGTGGACGACAAGACAGAAGAGAAGGTCGTCAGCGATGACGGAGTGTTTACAGTAAGTGCGGTGCTTGTTGTGTTTTGTCGTGTATATAGGCTAATCTCACTGTATCATATGGTGCAGGTCCTCCCTCTCCCCTCCTATTGTGACCTTTTTTTCATTTTTGGTTGCTTTTGGGGGATGGGTGGGCTTCATGCTATTATTATTATTATTTTTTATGTGGCTCTTTGTATATGTGTGTGTTTATGTGTGTCTTTTCTCTCTCTCTCTCTCTCTCTCTCTCTCTCTCTCTCTCTCTCTCTCTCTCTCTCTCTCTCTCTCTCTCTCTCTCTCTCAAATTCTATTTTGGTCAGTGGAGGTTATTTGGTTATTTTCAGTGTTAATATTTTCAAGATGCATTAAATTGTTTACAGCATTTGTATGACTGCAGTGCTATTCATACGTCCTTTTTTCCTTCTCTTGCGGAACTATACTGTAAATAAAAAATGCTAACTGTATTGGTATCTGATACTTTGTGATTTTTTGTCGTCTTTTAGACTTTTAAAGAATGGATATATTACATGTAGCACCAACACCAAAAGTTAGAAAGTGATTTTCTTGCAAAATATGAGAAAAACACTAAAGTTCTTTTTTTCCCATCCAGTCCTTAGTAAACAATGAATTACTAAAACTTTGCTTGAATCATATGGTATAAGTATTCATTCTATCATTATTAACATCAGTACCATTTTGTATCTACATAACTTTTCTTTTTTAATCACATTTTCTCTCTTGCATTGGCAGGTAACTGTAGGTCCCTCTAGTAGCAGCACAGACAAGGCAGATGAAGCAACAGGAAGTGCAAGCGCAGAGGTCTTCATGCCTCCACCCAGAATCAATGCGGGAATGGTCGTCAAGAAGGGGATCCTCTACCTCTATGGGGGCATCTACGAGGATGGTGACAAGCAGCTCACTCTGGGAGACTTTTATGCTCTAGGTACGGAGACTTACAAAATTTCAGGTGCCTGAGTGGTTTTGGTTCATGTGGTTTATGTGTTTTATTTTGTTTTATTTTATATATTTTTTTTTTTTCACCATTTTATCATCACCATGACCATTTCCAACTCCACTTCCACCTCCGTCCCCCCTACCCCCACCTAAACCACTGCCACCACCATTATCACCACCACTACCACCACCAATACATCACTATTACATCACCAACAATACACCCCACTATTACATCACCCTCCCCACTATCATCATCATCACCACCACCAGTATCAACAGCGGATATTGAAGGTCACCAAGATAAAGCCTGACTCCTCCTTGTTCCAGACTTGAACAAATTGGAGGAATGGCAGACCATCATCCCCCTGAACAAGGAGGACCTGGAATGGTTCGAGTCGGACTCCGAGGACGACGAAGAGGACGACGAGAGCATGGACGGAGACAGCGAAGATGAGGACGAGGATGAGGATGGAATGGACACGGGTTAAGCTGCGATTGGGTTTGCGGCGAGGAATAAAAACGCCTGTTGTCTCGAGCGAACATATATAACTTTAATGTAATGTACGTTGAATTTTTGTATGAATTTTTTTTTGCTTGAGAGGTTTTACGAACTATTTCATTTTGCAGTTGTTATGTATGTGATAATAGATATAATAAATTGTCAAACAGATTGAGAATTGCTTTGGGTGATTCATAGCCATGATTTAGCGAACCAACTTTGAAAGTATGAGATGAAATTTATCAGCCAATGAAATAAATTCTCTAAGAATATAAGAGCTTGGATCCCAACTAGTATTGTAAAAAAAAAAAAAAAGGAAAAGCAAAATAGAAAGAAAAAAGAGATCTCATACCATGTTATTCAAACTTCAACATGTTATTTTTTTTACTTAAGCATATTAACCCTCTCTGGACGGGTGGTACACTTGTGTACCCTGCATTCAAGGCCATATCAGCGGCTGACGGCAGACGGTGTCTATTATTTAACTGATTTAGGCCTAAGCGTTTGACAGCCCCGGCCAAAAGGCCTAAAAGGCTAGAATGCCCCCGGCATGAATGGGTTAATTATGATAAGGAGATTCAGTATCTCCAAGACACAGATATTTAGGAAGAACACATGGTAGATAGAGCAACCATGAAAGGTGAAAAATGAACTGGGAGAAAGGGTGCAAAATATAATTTAGATTCGTTTTGCATACTTTTGCAATATGTTCTTGGCTTTTAAATGTTCCATGATTAAAATAATTTAATTCTGAATCCATTAGTGTAAATTCCTAAGAAGCTGAATGTTAATGAAATGCCCCATGTTCATATTTTTAATCGTCATTTTGAGGTTTGATATTTTGCTAGAATTGATTATCTTCCTTTTTTTTTCTAATGTTAAGTACGCCTTGTACACCTGCGTGGCCAGACATTGACTGGCTTTGTCCAGATGGAGCACATGTGTTATATGTGTGTGGGCTTTTTCTGCATTACCTAATACCAATACCTAATACCATGGATGCATCCATGATGAATTTATATCCTCTAATATGAATGTATGTGTTGTTTGTATTCTGTAATTCTTCATGATATTCCCAACAAACAATATGTGGTGTGAAGGAAATTTTAGCTTCTCAAACTTTCTTATTTTGAGATACCTAGTACTAATGAAAACCATCATTAAGAATCAAGACAGACACAACAGAAGTATCTAGAATGATCTAGGATTGTACTGAGCAGTGGTGGTTATTTTTGTCCGAAGTGGTCACAAGAAAAATTGCACCCCTTTATAACGAAAATAGTTATGCTGTTCGGATGATTTTTTTTATATATTCTGACTGAATCCACATGGTGGTTTATTTATTTACAAGGCCATATAAAGAAAGTTTGGTATAGGCTGGCTTTTATGACATGATATATTATATGCATAATATATCATGACACTCCAGTATTTTATTCCATTGAAAAGATTTTAATGCATTACAAACACATTTGTATGACTAGTACAGCTAAACATAAGATGAGACAAAGCAACTAAATGCAGGTTCTTTGATCTATAAGAATTATCAACACTTACTTTTATCTAGTTTGCAAAAAAATATTTCCAACTGGTCTAGAATAAGTTTGTGTAAATCTTTGCCTTCCTACATGGAAGAGGTGCAGGGGAACTTTTTTTTTCCGTTCGATTAAGAAACGTAGCATTATCCAATCAAGTTTCTATGTGTTGCCTTTTGGTAATTATTGAACTAAGTAATAATGGGCAGCAAAATTTGCACGTTGAGGAGCAATGACACCGGCGCCAGAGTAATTATGATGATTCTGCTAATTGACAGGTTAACCCATTGCAGACGATCATAGATTTGCTGTTTTTTATTTAAGAGCTAAGCAGCTTCACGCAACGTGTCTTGACTTTTCCCACTTTCTTTC
>BOPN01006347.1:19441-21941 GCA_017312705.2 Penaeus japonicus
ATATTTTTTAGGAGGATAAAAGTAACAGTCTAGCTCTGCAGCGTGATAGAGTAAGAGTGAGGTTGAGAGAAAATCACCGAATAATGTTACATTTGGTGCTCGTATTGCCTGTTTCACAAACCCGTTTCGTACACCGATACGATTTCTAGAGAATTTCTTTCTTGTCTTCGAGATGACTTTACTTCCTAGCAAAGTACTTGGATATTCTCTCTTCATCAAAACTATCAAAAGTCAGCGCTCTAGCACTGAAATACTTGGCACTTTAACCAGATGTTGCTATAGTACAATCATTCCATTTAGCCGAAAATGAGGATGAAATTTAAGAGCAATAGAGCCATACACATCATCAAACCCGAAAGAGATCTTGCAGTGCCTATTCAGGAGCCGTATTCGATCCCATCAAGGATTCCAACTTTCATATATATCCAACTCGGAAATTCCTGGGCAAGGATCTGGATCTGATCCCGCCGTCTCATTCAGCTCCTTGACTTTCTTTTACCGAAGTTTTGGCACGCACTTCCCCAGTTCAATATGTTGTATCAGTATGAAGATTCTGCCATATTCTATCATATTAAAGGTACATATATTTTTTCCTCAGATAACAGGATTAGATGCACCTTTAATTGTGGTTGTAGTAACGACAATAGGAGAAATAGGAGTAACGAATTACAATCAGCGTCAACCTGAAGGCGTCGCTTTATCTCTTCACTCCTGTATACTGCGGAAATAAAGGCTGGCAAGGGAAATCGGTGCGGGATTTCATGGCGTGATTTTTATCGCAGTCACAACAAACACGTCGCGCTCGCGCCTGTGATTAATCATGAGGTAGCAAATATTTTCAATATTTTGGTGATCATCGCAGATGTCGCAGAGCCAAACAAGCCGTGACAACTACAGAGCAATATGATAAAGGGAAAGAGAGAGAGAGAGTGTGTTTGTGTGTGTGTGTGTGTGTGTGTGTGTGTGTGTGTGTGTGTGTGTGTGTGTGTGTGTGTGTGTGTGTGTGTGTGTGTGTGTGTGTGTGTGTGTATGTGTGTGTGTGTGTACGTGTGAGAGAGAGAGTGTGTGTGTTAAGGAGAGAAAGTTAATAATCCTTTTATAGTACTATTGTTACAGTTCTATTCATTTCTGCGATAATATGATTTGACGAACATGTAAGCTCATAAAATGCATAGTAATTTATTTAGTATAATTTCAGAAAGTTGCTAGAGGTAATGGAACTCAAAGCCATGTTTGCGTAATACTGATTCCTGAAAAGATAGCAAATGTATATATATATATATATATATATATATATATATATATATATATATATATATATACGTATACATATCCTTTTCGAGAGGCAAGGAGGATTGTTACTCCCCTTCGCCGCGAGGTCTAGTAATTAAAGGGATGGTAAACTTCCAGCTGGCACATCAATCCGAGGAAAACAAACCCCCACCAGTATTTGCCGTCTCCTTTGCAGATCGCCTTCTCGCCCGCCATTCCTTACCTCATCTCTTTCTCTAATTACTTCCAAAGGCGAGAGTCTGGCGGAGGGCTCCAGACTCTGGCATGGCTTTGTCCTCTCGGCACCTTCCCTCCCCTCCCCTTCCTCCTCCTCTTCCCCCTCCCCCTCGCACGCCCTCCCAGGGGCCTTTTGTCTGAGGCCACTCCACCTCCAACTCGGACTCGTGCTCCTCCTCCAGCCCATCTCTCGCAGGACGTTCTTCCAACTCGTCAGCTCTCTTTTATCTAATTCCTTTCTAATCCTATTGATTCTTTCCTGCCCTATCCTCCCCGACCCAGGCTCTTCCCACGCGCGCTTTGAGAGGCAAATGAATTTCTTCATTTCTTGAAGTATGACCTCTCGCTCTCTCCAGAATTTTAAAGCAAGTCTCTCTGGGGCCCTGATGGCATCCTCCCCTTGCAGGTCCTTCAGGACTTTTGCTTCGTGGGGACTCGCCTGGGTCAGTCGTGGTTGTGTTAACTGTTATATACAGTATTTAGATGGATGGATGGATGAATGAATGAATGAATGAATTGATTAATTAATCAGTGAATGGACGGATGGATTGATAAATATTTTTTTCTGACTTTTATTTATGATCTTATTTATTGAGGAGATGAGGACGAGGATGAGGATGATAATTTGATAATGATGATAATGCTCATGATGATGATGATGATGATAATGATAATGGTAATGATGATGAGGAGGAGGAGGAGGATAATGATAATGTGATAATGATGATGATAATGCTGCTGCTGCTGCTGATGATGATGATAATGATGATGAGGATGATAATGTGATAATGATAATGCTGCTGCTGCTGCTAATGATGATGATGATAATGATAAGATGAAGATGATGAGGATGATAATGTGATAATGATGATGATAATGCTGCTGCTGCTGATGATGATAATGATGATGATCATCATCATCATCATTATCATCATCATCGTCACTGTTATGATTACTTTTATTGTTGATATGATATTTGTCGTTAGCATAT
>BOPN01006347.1:64441-66941 GCA_017312705.2 Penaeus japonicus
ACAACTCTTTTCCTCACTACCCTTTCAAATATTTTTATTATGTAAGATGTTAGTACTACTGATCTATAATTTTTGGCCTGACCTTTGTTTCCACCTTTATATCAGTCAGTATATTGGAATTATAGTACCCTCTTTCAGTAAGCTGGGGATAAGCCCCATGTCCAAAGATTTCCTCCACAAAGTTACCAGTGGCTTTGCTATGGTTTCTTTGCAGTTTTTTTTTTTTTTTTTTTTTTTTTTAATATTGCTGGGATTTCATATGACCCAGTTGCTGAGTTTGTTTATATTTCAATTACTGCTTCAAGAATATCTTTTTCATTGAATATGAAGTCAGTGAGACATTCATCTTCGTTACTAATAATACTAAAATGTTGTGGGTCTGATTTTATTTTTTCTATTCTTGGGACACTATAGACTTCTTCATATTGCAATTTGAGTAAATCAGCCATTTCCTTTGAATCATTTGCCAATGCACCATTATTATCAAAGGCCCAATTTTTCTTCTCCTTTTTAACCTGTTGTTTGCATAAGAGAAAAAATATTTTGCATTCTGTTTTATAGATTCCACAGCTCTTTTTTCTTCGGCTGCTTTTTGGTTACTTATTGACAGTTTTAATTTATCTTCCAATAGCCTTATCTCTGCTTTGATCCTTTCTCTCTTGATCTGATCTGTTTATTATTATTATTATTGTTATTAACCTTATTATCATTTCTTTGTTTGTTTGTTTGTTTGTTTCTTAACATGATCCTTCGATCTCTTGGTATAATATTCTTGTTTCTGTTGTTTTTTTTGGGGGAGCACAAACATTCTACAAACATCTTTAAATGCATTATAAAGCTTCTCTAGTATATCATTTGGTGTTAAGAGGACGTCAATATCTTTCAGTGACTTTTCTAGTGTTGCATTTAATTTTTTCCAATCTATTTGATTATGGCTTCGGCTATCTGTTTTTTACTGCTTTTCTGATTATTTAACTTATTCATTGTGATTTCAATTATTTTGTGGTCTGAATGGGCTGTATAAGTTGATGATAAGTTGTGTACATCTTCCCCTATACTAATGAAAACAAGGTCCAGTATATTCTCTTCCCTTGTTGGAATATTGATGATTTGGTTAAGGTAAAAATTTTCTTCAAAATCTAAAAGCATTCTCGCTTGTTGTTTTTCATCTTTAGTGGCATTTGCTCCTATCTTTATTTTCTTTGTTTCTCAATCGATAAAGGGAAATTAAAATCACCAAGTATAATAATAGCTTCAATTTCCCTTGTATTGACAATGTAATTATTAATAATGCCTAGTGATTCATTGAAAGATGTTTCTGTTGTTCCAGGAGGTCTGTATAAAATAATGTATAGCTCTTTTGTATCTTTTGTCAATACCCCTAGTATTTCTACTGTATTATTAGAGTATTCTATTACAGTATCCATTCTAGTTGCTAATTCTTTCCTGATATAAAGAGCTACTCCTTTGTTTCTCTTATTTCTATCTTTCCTTGTTAGCTCATAGTCATTAATTTTAATTTCTTCATTTTTTATATCTTCATTCAGATGAGTTTCTGTAAGAGCTATCATTGAATAATTGTTGAATAATTTGCCATGTCCTCTAGATATGTAGGTTTTGTCTGGTTTCTTTTTGGATATAATCCCTGTATATTAAGCAATATGAGAGTCTCAAATAAATCATTTATTTGCGTGTCTACATTACCTATTGTTGTTAGATAGTTGATGTCGTTTCCCCCTATTTTGGGGGAGCTGGACCTTCCCCCGGTGTAGCGGTGGGCGTTTCATCACCTGCCTTTGTTCGAATAGGTATGCTTCGCAGGACTGAATGTCCTTGTCTATTGCTGGTGATTTACCAGTGTTTTCCTGCTCCGTCTTTTTCTCTGTTTTCTCTAAATTTATTTATCTTTTTTTTTTTTTTTTTTTTTTTGCCTTTATTCATAGCTCAAGTCCGGTGATATCTATGCTTCTTTATGTTTATCAATTTCCTTTAGTTTCATATTCTTTCCAATCAGTTTCCATTTCTGTTTTTCATTTTCTAATTTGACCTTAATTGGCCTTGGTCTCAAAGCCTCCTTTAAATATTTTCCCTCTCTAAAAGCACTCTCAGCATTGATAATTTCATTGAGGTTCAATTTTGTTATGATATCATTAATCATTTTCATATAATTTGTTTTCCTGATTTCAGGATCCTTTTCTTCTTTTTCTTCTAGATTGTATATAAAGAGTCTATTTGCTCTGAATGTATCTTAATTTTTCTTCTCCGACTTTTCATTTGTAGGTTGTTTTGGTTTTGGTTGCTTCTTTTTATCGCCTACAACCTTCCAGTCAGCCTCATCATCTTTTTTGGGTTGTTCAGTGTCTGAAATATTATTGTCTAGAATATTCTTGGCCTGTTTATCCGATTTTTGTCTTACTTTTTCAGAAAACAGTTTGTTTTTTCTTCTTCCTGATTTACTTTACTTGGCTCACCTCTTGGATTTTCTTCTTTGGCCTTACTT
>BOPN01006348.1:30000-47500 GCA_017312705.2 Penaeus japonicus
AATGAAGAAGAAGAAATGTTACAGTGATTCTTTTACCCTTCGGCTCGAGACAATCTTTGATAAAGCCTACGGGGACACACGTCGCATTTAGTGTACCCAGGTTACCTAACGTGACCTATAAAATCGTTTTATACGAAATCTAGCCAAAATAATATCTCCTTTTTATGCAGTTCTATATCTCACACAACCAATCTACCACACCATCACCTAAACTCATCTAAACCAATCAACACAACCAAAAAATTCCAACCACATTACCAAACAAACCACTCGTTTCGTAACCTCACCATCACCAACAACCTACACCATCTCTTCAAACAATACAAACCCCGCCAAACACTATACACCAAGTTCTAATTTCCAAACAGACGAGAAAGACAAACATGTCGATAGACGCACGTGACCATTGATAAAGTTCATGCAGCGATAAAGATAACACAGCTGTTAGCGACGTCTTTGCGATCGTGTGAGGCGGTGTGTGCGTCTAACGGCCTCTTGTTAGCTGCTGTTGCATCATGTGATGTGCCCTCGAGGCTGGGGTTTTCTTTGGTTTTTATTCATTAAGGATATTTTATTTATCTATTTATTTATTCATTTTTGTTTGTTTATTGGATAAGGATATCTATTTTTTCTTCTTGTGTTTTTTTGTTGTTGTTAGCTTGTCTGTCTCGGTCTCTGTCTCTGCCTCTGTCTCTGTGTCTCTCTCTCTGTCTCTGTCTCTCTCTTTGTCTGTCTCTCTTTCTCTCTCTCTCTCTCTCTCTCTCTCCTTCTCCTCCTCTACTTATGTTTGTCTGTCGTTCCGTCTTGCCGATCTATAATCTTCAACATTTGCAACATCACTCTTCAACTTCTGGTGCGTAAGTTATTGCTATCGTCATTTTCATTCGTATTATCATCTGCTTCCATCTGTATCTATTTTTTTTCCTCAACATTTTCCTATAGCTAATCTTTCATCTCACTCTCACTCATCTCTTTATCTCATTCCTCTAACTTTCCTTTTCGCCCCTTTTAATTTTGTTGTATTTTGTCTTCACCTTTATTTCATCCAATTTTCGTCATTATTCCCTTTCGCCATCTATTATTTCATATTTTTTCCAATTCTTCTTTTGATAATATTTTGCTCCTGTATCTCATCTTCCTTTCATCTTTCTTTAATCCAGTCCGACTTCTTTTATTCCCTTTCATCATTCAACCATTCCTCATTCTTCTATTTTTCTTTGTTTCTGTCTTCCATCCCCCGCCATTTTGCTTTATTTCAAAACTGTTTTTTTTCTTGTTTCTAAGTTTTATCCTCCGTTCTCCTCTCTTCTCCCTTCAATTTCTCCTTCTTTTCGGAAATGTCCTCTTCTCAATCCTTCCTTTCTCCTCCCGTCAGGAAAAGCAGAAATCCTTCGAGAAACCTTCGAGAAACTTCCAGGATTCTTACAGGAAAATTGAAAGTCCTTTAGGAACCTTACAGAGAAAGCAAGAATCCTCAAGGAATCCACTACGAACCTTCCAGAAATCAAATTAAAAGCCTCCAGAAATCCTCCAAGCACTCCCCCCCCCCCAGCCAATGTCAAGGGCCTCCTTCGTCTGCCACGCTTCCAGTGCGCACGAGAGGCCTGTGTCAATCCTCCCATCCCCCTCCCCCCTCCCCCCTATCCGCGGGATCGGGTGTGTCGTGGGATAAGCGCACTGGAGGGTGAGACTAGTCCCGTTGGAGAACTGCTCGAGTCTTAGCTCACCCTTGGCGAAGGAGGAGACCGAGGAGGAAGGTTATGACTTCGAGGTTGACTTCGACTTGGGTGGACTCGGTTACTCGCAATTCGCACGGGTCATTTTTTTCTTTCTTTCTTTCTTTCTTTTTTTCGAGAACTTTGAGTCCCTCTCTCTTCCAGATTTTGGGGGCGAAGCTTGTGTAAGGTTTCTGGTGTTCGTTATGAAAGGTATTCTTCCATGCTGTACGTAACAGGGGGTCGGACTTTAGGCGAACTCCCCGAGCCACCTGCTTCGACAGCTTCCCACCCGCTTTACCTTGGCTCCGCCCACTTCGCTTACCTAGCCAATCGCTGTATTCTTCGTCGTCACGTGACCCGGGTTACGGGTCTCGGGCGCGCGGTGACTTTTATTTTGGTTCGTCTTTGATTTCTTTTTGGGATATCGTGTTTGCAAATGCATCGAAACTACAGATAAATATACCAATTTTACAAGGGAATTAATACAAAGTAGATACAACCTCCAAATCAGATAAAACAATCCTTAACATTCGGTCGGATGGCAGAAACATCGGTCCGACCATGAAAAAGTGAGCGAAAACTTGTGGGTCCCGTTTCTTGGCTCGCAGCAGTGCAGGCGGATCTTGGCCAGGTAAGCTGATCAAGGTGTTCAGTGTGAGTGTTGTAACGCTAGTGTGTGGTTCGGTGTCGGGAAGGAGCTGGGTGAGAATTTGGGGGCTGTAGCCTTCTTCACCATGGCTACAGGTAGGTCTTACAAGAGCAAAGTGGTGCGAACGAGGCAATGGTGAAGCGCCCCGGTGGCTCTTAAGTCTTAATTCATTGCAAGTGGAAATTACACCCAGAAAACAGTGCATTGTTTCGTATGTGCAATCTGAGCAGGTGTGTTGATCTTGTCTACCAGTGACTGTGTGTCGATTGTGAGACACGGATGTTTAATCTTAAATAAACAAAACAAAAGCACAGTGTTTTTTAAAAAGGATAGACCCAAGTGATAAAACAACAAATCGAATTAACAATTAAAAAAAGAGGGAATGAATAGGGAAGGGAACAGAAACTGGACGAACACAGCCAAGATCCAAAGAAGCAACCAGTCACAAGAGTCACGCAACACGCTTCTGAAACCGAAAGTTGTGCGGTCGCGAGAACGAACCAGCAACAAAGCCACCAATTGAGAGCACTTTATTCGTCAGAAATATATAAAAAAAGACGAATTTCATCCTAAATCTTGAATTCTTTCCATACCTCTTCCACAACCACCCTAGAGAGAGAAAAGAAGAGAAAGAGAAAGAGACAGACGACCGAATATCGTGAACCCCAAAGGTAGAGGCAGTGTGTGTGGAAAGTTAAGGTTGACCCACTTCGTTTGATGCTTATATGGAAGACAGAGCCAAGACGTGGGAAGACAGACGCCCTGTGGAGGCTCCTTAGATCGGGAAATGATGGGGTATAACGCCATATTTATTTCTCTATGATTTGAAGGAAGGTTCGGTGTCTCTGCCCTACCTCTTTTTCGTCCCTGTTACTCCGTGCATTGTGCCGAGTTTATATTGTAAATGTAAAATTCGTATCTTGCGTTGATTCATCCGTTCAAACTGTTCTAGTTTAATTATTTGTATCGATAGTCTGGGTTAAGGTAAAGTAAATATCCAAGGGATATATTCTATGGCTTTTCATAACGTACAAAATCCTTTATCGAAGAAATATCAAGAAACGTGGCACCATCAAGTGCAAAGTAAAGACTTTGTAGTTCGCTTATAACCACAAAAAGACAAGAAGAAAAAGAGGAGAGAGGTAGATAAAGAAAATCCCGAAAAGGGAGAGGCCACAGAATTGCAAGGATCTTCAAGATTAAAACTGCGCCAGCGATCCTTTGAAAGTCCGACCTCAAGCAAAGGACGACGAAGACGAAGAAGAAGAAGAAGAAGTAGAAGAAGAAAAGAACCCGACGGCACACAAGTGGTGGAAGTAGAATGAGAAATATCAAGGCCGTCGAGCCGCCCACGGATCGCCTCAACTGCCGGGGCGCTAGTCACCAACCTTGCCCCACGCCCACGCTCTGAGCGCCACTTCTAACCTTTTTACTTCTAGATGTGATATTTTGTATTAGTTTCTTTATTTGTATATGTTTTTGGTGTTGGGATTTCTTTGATAGTTTGTTTTCTATCAATGTTTTCTTTTTATATATGCCATATCATGTTTCTGAATTGCTTTAGGGATAAACAAAAAATGCACAGCTTTGTCGCCGATCTATAAATATGCAGAGAAGGGTCCCGTTTGGCCTCCGCCGCCGCCCACACAGTCCTACACTCTTATACAGACACGAGACGCCCATTTGCTGGATACACGTCCTATCAACCCGTTAAGAATGTATAACTATCCTCACCTAACACAGAAGCGAATCACTGCATGACAATTCTAACAACGTAAAAGATTAGATGACACAAAGCCTATCATTAGGAAAAACAAAAAACTATACATATCCATATCATGGACGCGAGAAATGGCCTTTCTACCTAAATGTGAAGGGTAGGGAGTAGCCTCTAGAAGGCGGCTTCCTGTGCTAGTAGGTCCTCCACCGTGCCATAGACGGTGAGAGAGAGAGAGAGAGAGAGAGAGAGAGAGAGAGAGAGAGAGAGAGAGAGAGAGAGAGAGAGAGAGAGAGAGAGAGAGGCCGAGAAGTATGCAAGGAAATTATACAGCTAGTTACACACTTTCGGTTATGAGAGACTTATGTTAATGCTCGTACCATTACGCCGGCCGCTACCGACCGACTGTATGGCCGGAGGAAGAGGAGGAGGAGGAGAAGAAGAAGAAAAAGAAGAAGAAGAAGAAGGAGGAGGAGGAAAAGGACGAGGGAGGAGGAGGAGGATGAACAAAAGGAAAAGGAAGGAAGGAGGAAAAGAAGAAGAAAAAAAAGAGGAGGCCACACACTCGACCGCATTTGGGTTGATGAGCTTGTCTTTGCATAGAGATTTCTAAGAAGCTGGTTGACAGGTCAGGGAGAGAGAGGGAAAGGGACGCAACCAAAATCCTATTTTCACCCAGATTCAAAGCTACTTAATGACACCTATCACCCACGCGATAATTACAGTAACAATATAAGTACACGAACTTGTAAACACACTTCAGGTTACATAACAAATAGCCCCCCCCCCCCTCTCTCTCTCTCTCTACATCTCTTCATCTCTCTTCCTCTCTTTTCCTCCCTCTCTCCTTCCCTCCCTCCCTCTCCCTCTCTCCTTCCTCTCCCTCCCTTCCTCCATCTCCCTCCCTCTAGCTTCCCTTTCGAGACCCTCTCTCCTTCTAGAACGTCGGAGGACCTGAAGAAGAAGGAGAACGGGTCTTGAGGGCGTCTTAAGGTGTTCCACAAGGACCTTCTCCTCCTAACGGGGTCCTTGTCCTTATAAGTCTCCTTAAATCGTTCTATACGAATCAATTAGACCTCAGATCGAGGTCTAAACCTGTCCGATTAAAGGGTGTGTGTTGATGTGTGGAACCTATTTTTTTTTTTTCATATTTTCACTTTTTTTTTATTCTTATTTCGCCCTTTGGTATCAAGATATTTATGGGTTTTGATGAAGTTCATGTAGTTATATGAGGTGAGTGTGTATGAACACGTGCATATGTTTATATATACCTACGTATATATGTGTATATATGTATATATGTATATATGCATGTATATATATATATATATATATATATATATATATATATATATATATATATATATATATATATATATATATATATATATATATGTATATATAATATTCATATATATGCATATATATTTATATATATGTATATATGATATACATATGTATATATATATATACATTTATATATGTATATACATATAATACATATATGTATATATATATATATATATATATATATATATATATATATATATGATATGTATGTATATATATATAATATATATATATAAGTATATATATATATATATATGTATATTTTATATATATGTATATATATATATATATATATATATATACATATATATATAATATATATATATATATATATATATATATATATATATATATATATATATATATATATATGTATATATATGTATATATATATATATATATATATGTATATATATATATATATATATATATATATATATATATAATATATATATATATATATATATATATATAATATATATACATATATATATATATATATATATATATATATATACATATATATACATATATATATATATATATATACATATATATACATATATATATATATATATATATATATATATACACACACACACACACACACATATATATATATATATATATATGTGTGTGTGTGTGTGTGTGTGTTTATATATAAATATGTACATATATACATATATACATATATATAAATATATATATATATTTGTACATATATATATATGTAAATATATATATATATATATATATATATATATATATATATATAAACACACAAATATGTGTATATATATATGAAAAAAACACACACAATTATGTCAGTATCTACCACAACATGACCATAATCACGCCCATTCTGTCCAGTGGAACACCGCGCAGCCGGCCCGCCGCCCGCCGCCCGCACCCCGCCGCCCGCACCCATCCGCCGAGCGCCTTAGCCTTGCCTCCTCCCACGCCACACACTTTCACATCTTGTGGCAACTTACCGCACGTCCGCACCTATATTTCTACGTCACATTCCACTTGGAATCTTGCATTTCCGATGACCTTTAGGCCTTCGGAAAGACAAATGACGTCACGGGCTCCATGGTGGGGTGTTGGCGCGCGAGTCGTGTCTGGGAAGCGGCTTCGGCGAGTAAAAAAGACGAATTTTGTTGGGGTAGAGAGCCGTGTGGGCGTCGGGGGCACCCACTGCTGGCTGGCACTGCCCACGCTCGCTTCGCCTGGCTCTGAGGCACTCATGAAGGGGCATCATGATGTAGGCTGTGATTGTTCGCTTTTCGTTTCTGTTTACTTTTTCTTTTCTTCTTGTTTACTTTTTTTTCCTTCTAATTTATGTTTATTACATTTTCTCACTTCCTGTCTTTTCTTTTTTCTTTTTATTTCTCTAATTACATTTCTTTCTTTCCGGAAATAGATCTTGCTTCATCAGTAAATTCTGTCTCCTGTGGTATTTCCCTTTTCTTAACGATTTTCAAAGATTCTTCATATTTTAAACTTCTTAAGAATGCCAGACATGTCTAAAAAAAAATATTCTTTAGGCAGATTATCCGAAAATTTATTGTTTTTTCAAGTCTGACCTGGTTTTATGCATTTCCTGGTTTTCTAATTAACTTCCGTTTTCTCTTCGTTATTTACCTTAAATACGTGTAATTAATGTTTAATAACCCCTTTTATATCACGCGAAACTCCTGATTATGTTTTATACGATGTTGATATTAATGCTACGTAATGTCTGTTATTAGTTTGAATTGACAATTACACGAAATGAGTATATGTTATTCCGTTAATTACTCGACTTTATGTGTGCGGGGGAAAGCGAATTGAATTATCTAAATTATTATCTTTACCCTCACAAATAAAATATATACATCTTTTCTTTATCATTACATCATGGTTATCAAAATCCAATCATAATCACCCATCAAAAAAAGAGGAGAGAGTGAAAAAAAGACATTGAAATCTCTTAATGCCTACAATCAGCTTCCGACCCGAACGATTGTCAATTTCACGTTCCCGATACTCTCATTAAGAGCTATAAAGAGTAGGCGAATCTGTGTAATCCGTCAGCTCGTAAAGTTTTCTCATCAAAGAGCATTAGATGACGATGGGATAGGATTGGATATCCTTTCGACGGAAGAAGAGAATCGGAGAGGATCTAATAGATCGTCTTTTGTTTCGAGACTCAGGTATCTATACTTTTCCTCAGACAAAATGGCGCGTGGCGATTCGTGAAGAAAAAAGGCGGGAAAGCGAGAGAAAACAGAAAATTCGACCGTAGATAAATAGACCTAAGACCACCCGAGGGTATCGGATTCAGAATCTCGTGTGACTTTATAATTTTGAAATACACCGTTGTGTAATAAGCAAGATATACAAACACATCAGTATGGTCAACCACCATGAAGAAGATAAATGTAGCCTATAGTAAAAAAAAAATGAAATGATTTGCCATTCTTTAAAAGTCGTCACGCTTAGCCTGGCCTGGTTGCATCAACGTACGAATTTAATAAAACCATTGCATAACCATATTCGGCAATAGGCACCTCGCGCCGTTATAAAGAAGCAAACGCTTGAATACCTCCTTCACTCACGACGCCCACGCCCATACGTCACGGTGTGGGCGTGTGAGGTACACCCGCGGTGTGGAGATACAGTTGTGCCAAAGTTCAGAGGGACAAATTTGGCTCCATCTGTTCCGCTACGAACTTTCTTCTACCTCGTGGCCCGTGTCTCCTTCCTCGCCTCTGTGTAGGTAGTGGCGTGTGTGTGATTGTGTGTGAGACGGGGAGAGGGGGAGAGGGAGAGAGGGGAAGAGGGGGAGAGGGAGAGAGTGGTGAGAGCGGGAGACGGGGAGAGGGGAAGAGTGGGAGACGGGGAGAGAGGGAAAGAGGGGGAGAGGGAGAGAGAGAGAAGGGGAGAGGGGAAGAGTGGAGAGAGGGAAAGAGGGGAGGAGGGAGAGAGGGAGAGAGGGGAAGAGTGAGGAGAGGGGAAGAGGGGGAGAGGGGAAGAGTGGGGAGATGGGGAGAGGGGAAGAGTGAGGAGAGGGGACAAACAAGCACTCAGTCGTATACAAACAGTCGTGACAGTTATTGGGGTTAACATAATATGTAAACAATGGGTGGTAGCTTTTTATTATCATTATTATCAGTAGTAATTTTGAGAGTCTGAATTATTAACATTTGATGTGTTATGTTATCATTAAAATATTAATATCATTATTGTTATTATTGTTATCGTTATATATGCTCTTGTTATTATTTGCATTATTATGATTATTAGTCCTGTTATCATTACTGTTAACAGGAGAGAGGGACAAAGAGAGAGAGAGAGAGAGAGAGAGAGATACATACATACATACATACATACATACATACATACATACATACATACATACATACATACATACATACATACATACATACAAAAAAAAAACGAAAGTAAATACAAAGAAAGGAATCAACTCAGCCCTCAAAAAACAACAACAACAAAAGCAAGGCAAACATAAAAAGCAAAATCAATAATCCAATAGATAAAATTCCCTTCGGAAAACCCGTGACCTTCAACAGAGGCGACGTCACGAAGAAGTTTCTCCCGAAGAGGAAAGAAGCGACTCACCTCAAGAGACCTCGCGCGCCAAGAACCTCATGACTAAGAGGACTCTAAGAGGACCCTAAGCAGACTCTGAAAGGACTCTAAGAAGACTAGGAGAATTCTAAGAGAACTCTAAGAGAACTCCAAGAGGACTCTAAGGAGACTAAGAGGATTCTAAGAGGACTCTAAGCGGACTCTAAGAAGACTAAGAGAATTCTAAGAGGACTCTAAGAGTACTCTAAGAAGACTAAGAGAATTTTAAGAGAACTCTAAGCGGACTCTAAGAGGACTCTAAGAAGACTCCAAGAGGACTCTCCTCGAGACGAACGCCCTCAGGCCATCGCCAGCCGAGGACCGGATATTGCATGACGTCACCTTCCTTATTTGGGGATGGGTAGGAGGGCGGAGGAGGAGGGGGCGACGCATAGGGAATAGGGGGAGGAGGGGGTTGTAGGGATAGGGAGGTGATGGGGAGGGGGAAAGGGGATATGGTGGAAGGGACAGGATGTATTAATAGGATAAGGATGGGGGATAGGGGAGGAAAAGTTATTGTTTCAAGAGGATGGGCTTTTCTCTGTCTTGGTGTCTGTCGCTGTCTTTCTGTCTCTACTGGTCTCAGGATATATATATATATATATATATATATATATATATATATATATATATATATATATATATATATATATAAATATATATATATATATATATATATATATAATATATAATATAATACAATCCAAGGATGCTACATGAAGCAATGACTTCCACCGTAAATGGAACAGATGTAAACTGTGTGAAAGTGTTCGAGGAAATGTTCTATATTTTGACTTCTTCTTCTCTTCCTTCATTTTCTTTCTTTCTCTCTCTCTATCTCTCTCTCTCTCTCTCTCTCTCTCTCTCTCTCTCTCTCTCTCTCTCTCTCTTTCCAAAGTAGAGAAATGAGAGAGAAATACGAATAAAAGGATATAGAAGATAGAAATAAAAGAAACATAAGTAGAAGATAGATAAAAAAGAAGAATAAATAGAAGATATACAAAAAGAAGCAGAAGAAGGAAGAAAGAAGAAGGGCGTGGGCAGTGTCGCAAGTCACAAGAATGGGCTCCTCGACAGATGTATCACGAATTGTCTTCACTGACTCCTTTGTTCACCGCGCGAGCCCCGTTCTCGTAGCGTATACTTAGCGAGGGGTTTGAACAAGATGAACGCGCGTGCTTCGGGTATTGTCGGGGGAGGGGGAGGGGGAAGAGGGGAAGGGGGAAGGGGGGGGTGTAGGAGGGATAAGGGTTAGGGGGAGGGAGGGTGGGAAGGAGAGGGGTTAGGGTGAGGGAGGGTGGGAAGGAGGGTTAGATAAGGTGGTTGAGTGGGGGAAGGAGGGAGGGTTAGAAGGGTAGGAGGAGGAAGAGGAGGAGGAGGAGGAGGAGGAGCGGGAGGTGACGGGAAGGAGATCAAGGTATATGTGTTTCCGTCTCACGTCCTCGAACTTTTGGTCTTAAGGGGGGGGAGTGAAGAGGGAGAGATAAGAGAGAATAAGAGATATAAAAGAGATAGAAGATAGATATACTGAAGGAGAAGGAGAACGATAAGAGAAGGAAGAAAACAAAGAAAAAAAACCCAGAAGATCAACGAATAAGAGAAAAGGGGAAGGAAGGAAAGACGAAGAAAAAACAAACAGCAGACAAGAAAATGCCGAAAACCCAAAGAGAAAAGAGAGAGGAAGACCAAGAAAGATTAGATCAGAAACAACACTCACGCCTTACACCCCCCCCCCCTCCCCCTACACACACAAGAGTCCCTAGGGGAACCCGCCCACGAAAGCACGTCCTGCTTCCAAGAGCTTTTGGAAAGGTCGTCTTGAGACATTTCCCCCGCCCACGTCTCGCCCGCGCCCATGTCTCGCCTCCGCCCATGTCTGTGTGTCGAGAGGTAGCCAGCTGCTTCGACGTCCTTCTAGGCGGTGCTTGCAAGTGCGTGTCCTCTTTCGTTTAATGGGAAGAAAAACGAGGCGGTTTATTCTCCTGAAAATGTAAAATAACGATGATAATGATAACTGATGACAATTGACGCGAGATGCAGAGTCATATTCGGGATAATGACCAGGCAAAAGATGAGTCTTGTTCTCCCTCGGATCATCGGAGGGCAATGAGCTTTGATAGGCTATCCTTCGTCCCTCCCTCTCCTCCCCTTCTCCTCTTCTTCTTCTTCTCTTCTTCTTCTTCTTCTTCTTCTTCTTCTTCTTCTTCTTCTTCTTCTTCATCTTCTCCTTCTCCTTCTTCTTCTCCTCCTCCTTCTTCTTCTTCTCCTTCTCCTTCTCCTTCTTCATCTTCTCCTTCTTCTTCTTCTTCTCCTTCTCCTTCTTCTTCTTCTTCTCCTTCTCCTCCTACTTCTACTTCTACTCCTACTCCTCCCCCTCCTCCTTCTCCTTCTTCTTCTTCTTCTTCTTCTTCTTCTTCTTCTTCTTCTCCTCCTCCTCCTCCTCCTCCTCCTCCTCCTCCTCCTCCTCCTCCTCCTCCTCCTCCTCCTCCTCCTTTCGTTGGCCAAAGCTCTGACCTTGGAAGGATGATGATGGGCGCAGGCAGGCGATCGCTACAACGTCTGGAGGGGAGGGAGAGAGCAGAGAGGGTAGGGAGGGAAGGAGGGAGGGAGGGAGGGAGAAAGGGGGAGGGGGGAGGCAAGCAGATTGGGAAGGGGAGTGGTAGGGGTGGGGGAGAGGGAAGGGTAGGCTCAGGCGGCTGTTGGAGGCTTAGGGTGTAATTATGTTATAAGGAGGAGCTGGTGGGGGGTTGGGGAGGGAAATGAGGGTGGGAGGGAGGACATTAGGGCAGGAAAATGTAACCGCAAATTCAGAAGGAAGGAAGAGTTGCCATGAAGGATGGGACACAGGGAGAGAGAGGGATGGATGGATGGAGGGAGGGAGGGAGGGACGTATTTTGCCACAGAAAGGGAAACACAAAGGAAAAGAGAAAACACAAAAGAGGAGTTTGGGTACAGGAAGGAGTGACGGACAGACAAGGACATCCAAAAAAGAAAAGGACCTGTCTAAGAGAGAAAAAAAAGGCTAGGAAAAAAAAGAAAGGTAATTTAGACGATGTCACCTCCTCAACAACCTCAAAGACATAACATACAAAAGAAAGCGCTCGGCAATGAATACAGCGAGACAGACTAATCTAATCTTCAATTAAAATAAGTATCAGCCAAATACCCGATTACAAAGCTAGGTCAAGAACGTTCAGAGATGGAGTTAGGTTACGTACCATAAGCAATTGGATGACTTGCAGGCACACACGTTAAACTAAACCGGTCACGAAATTGTATCTGTCACGTAGCGAATGTGACGTAACAATCGTAGACTCGCAGGTGTCACTTGTAGGTTACGTAGGAGCAGGGTTAAGAGGTTAGAGAGAGATGGAGGGAGGGAGAAGGAAGAGAAAGAGAGGGAGAGGGAGAGGGGGAGGGAGGGAGGGAGGGAGAGAGAGAGAGAGAAAGAAAGAGAAAGAGAGAGAGAGACGAAGGAGTATGTGAAAGAAGGAAATGGAAATGATAAATGCAATACATAAAAAAAAAAATCTGAAATCTCGAAAGTTTCGAAACTCGGAGCCCTCAACGAGTCGGTAAATAGTAAGCCCAACATGACAACACTATAAAGAGGGAAAACATTTTTTTTTATGGACACTTACCTCAAACAAACAGGTCTGTCATGCACCACTGGCAAATGGAGTGACAAAATTCGTCTGTCAGCTGTCATGCATCTCACCCTTTTCCAGATACATTCAAAGCCAGCCTAAGACTTGACCGACCATCGCCCCCCCCCACCCCCCATCGGGTAAAAGGCCATTCGATTGTAGTAAACAGCCTAACTACCTCTTCTTCCTCTTCATGGAGGTAATTCGGGCATCAGCTGGCATACAGGGTGACCACAAGGGGGGGACGGGCAGGGGGTAGGGACGGAAGGGAGGAGGGGGGGTACCTGCCCACCACCTGGTACGTGAGGACGATAGAAGGGCATAGAGAGAGGAGGAGGAGGAGGAGGAGGAGGAGGAGGGGGAGGAGATGAGGACGAAGGTGAAGAAGGAGGAAGAAGGAGGCGAAGAAAAGGGAGGGGAAAAGAAGGGAAAAGAAGAAGAAGGCTATGCAAAAAAAAGATAAAAGGAGGAGAAAGAGTTGGAAGGAGAAAGCGAAGAAAAATATAAAATGAGAATTAGAAGAAGGAATAAGAGAGATATCTCAATTGTGAATGATATGAATATAAAATGATAGTGAGGTTTGGTGAATGATGAAATTTGTGATGATGGCTTCCGGAAACTGAGTTAATGACCTGAGCTTGATGAAGATAAGGCAAAGGAGGGAAGAGGAGAGGTAGGGGGGGAGGGGGAGAGGGGGAGTTGATGACACGGCGGCGTTAATGACAATCTAATTATACGAGAGATATTAATAACGATCTCCGGGGGTTGCGACACGACGAAAGTGAAATCGGAAGACCTCAATTTCAAAAAGCGATACGTTACGTTTTTTTTCGTTTTTGTTTTTTTCTACGCGATGCATTATTAGTGCGTGATAGATTAAGATGATAGATAGATAGATAGATTTTCTTTTTTTTGCGTGGCGTCAGATGATTTTAAAGATAAATAGAGCTATGGAGCGTTCATGAAATAAACTTGAGATTACATTAGTCCCATTACTCGACGTGGATTTATCACTTCGTTAATGACTTCGTATTTTCTTTTCGTTTTTTTTCTTTTTTAACTACTGAAAGAAAAAAAGTTATTAATGACCTAGAATCTCTCGTTTCATGTCGTCAAGACACCCCATCACCCTAAAACAAGTCCCCGGAATGTCCACCACACGCCCCTCCGTGTCCCATACCCTCGCCTCGGTGTCCAAACATCCAACCTACATACCCACATACCCGCCCATTGCCCACCCGCTGCTGGTATTACCTGCGGTCACCTGTGCGCGACCTGACGACCAGAACAAACGACTCGCTCCCATTCTTACCTGTTCGGGACCAGTGTAAGACTTATTACAGGGTCACTTCAAGGTGGAATAAAGGTGATGACAGAGTGGGCGGGCGGGCGGGGAGGGAGGGGGCAGGGGGTCGCTTTTATGTTGGGGGAATGATGTGTTTATGGCACTCCCATTCATGGCTTCTCTTGCGCACGCGCGCCGCCTCATGAAGAGGGTGGGTTCCGGTTCATTACGTGGTGATGTTCATGGGTTGATGTATATGTACAAGGGCGGGAATGTATTTTGTACGTATGCCGTATTACGTGCACAGACAAGCAAGTACATCGCAGGAACATGGACATGCACACGCATATTTATATAAAGCGTCTATTTACATATATATATATATACATGTATATATACAAATATATGCATCTACATATGTGTGTGTGTCTGTGTGTGTGTGTATTATCCGGGCATGTTTAAAATCGCAACCTTGTTAACAAGAATTGATCGGCACAGTGTCCTTTAAAAGCTCTAATTAAATGCGCTGATCTAGTGAAAGTAAAATTTACCTGTCCTTCCCCTCCTTCCTTCCTTCCTTTATCCCCCTCCTCTTTGTCCCTCTTTCCCTCCCCCTCCCCCTCCCCCTCCATGTGATCTATTTCGGTGTCCCTTTCGCTTTTCTTGTCCTGGGGGTGGAGGGGGGGGGGTGATGGGGCGGGGGAGGAGGGGGAGGGGGAGCAAGGCGTGACGTCATCAAGGCGGCATTTCCAGAGACCGCGGTCGAGCTCGTTGCCATGCGTCGCCACGCAGCTTGATTAAGTACGATTTTTATAGCCATGGCGATCGGGTCATGTTTGCAAACGATTAAGTAATACCAGAAAATATCACGTATTCCTTCTACGACTGCACTCGAATGTCTTTAAAGACGCGAGAAAAAGGAACAAATGACATCAGACAATCCATGTGCCGTGAGCAGATCTCTCCCCAAGTTCGGTGTTGGCAATCATGGACGCAATAGGATATAAACGCAGACTCTCTTTTCTTCCTATGTCTCGGCCACTACTCTCACCTTTGCTCAATTATCCTCGTAACTCATGTCGTGGATTGAGAGAGAGATAGAGAGAGAAGGGTAAGGATCTTTGTTTGAATCCTGCTCAACTTCCTCTAGGATTCCATATGGCAGCTGTTGGAGATCAAAAAAAAAAAAAAAAAAAAAAAACTTACACATATCGTTATCTATTTTCCGAGAATTCCGTCTAGACTGGGATTTAAAAGTTGAAGTAAATGTGCAGTACAGTTGTGGAGGGGGGGGGGTGGGAGGAGAAAAGGTAAAGGAAAAAATTCCCCTGGTACCTACAGAAACAAAGCAGTTCTTAGAACATATTTTCACGCCATAAAACAACCACCAAAACCCGAATGGCTTTATTGCACGAGCAAGGGAAAGAAAAAAAATGTGTTTTGAAAGTTGTTCGTCTTTGCTCCTGAGTTTGGTCAGTTCAGTGTTGCCAGACCACAAATCGTAAAAGGTTTAGGGTCACACTCCTGACTGGATTGTCAACTATGAGAAACAGCAGATTATTGTTGCAACACATATATTTTTGGACAAATGTATCGACACATCGTGATAGTGATTAAACAATATTATGATATATCACATAAGCTCGTAGTCCCTCTCCAAAAAGTACAAGCAGTGTTGCCACGTCAGATTCTGAATCCCCCAGTTGAAGGTGCGGTCATTGGCGTGAGGGTGACGCGGTGGGTTTCTGGCAATAATTGTTTCTCTTTTTTCCGTGGCAGGTGTGTAATCTAGGAGAAATTACACAATTGTTTTTCGTTATCCCAGACATCCATTACCGAATCGAACAAGCATCTTAATTGAACATACAACATTTGCGAAGGCTCTCGACAGTACGATTTCTTTTATAATATTTCCCTTTGTCACGATCTGATATTTCCCGCCATTATCCGTTTTCTCTCAATCCCATTTTCTTATCCTGCCTCTCGTTCCCCTTCCTCCCTTTTTTCCTTCATTCATAATTACGCTCCGCGAGGTTATAAAAGTCTTCAAGATTTAGTCCGAATCATACCGTAACATGACAAAAAGGCCATAAAGACGGAGCCAAACGATTTCTCTTGTAATCATGCCATTCCGAGATTCTCCTTCCATTGTTGGCCTCTTGCTTTGTTCTAAGCAAGTTTATAGGAAAATCAATATAAGAAAAGATCCGTTGCACATTATTTCGTTCGTTTCAAAGAATATCTTACATATTCGCATTATATCATTCTTTTGCCGTTACATTTTTCTTCAATAACTGAAGGACAAAGCTCTCAATAACCAATCTACATTAACCATTTTCTAAAACATTCTCCATTCCCTCGAAACGTCAAGTAACATCCCAAGAAACCTAAGTCACAAGAGGTCACCTACCCTCGGCCGCCCACACGCCCGCACCCACGGCTAGAACGCGGCCTGTATAGCCTGTGGTGGGCAGGTGGTAGGCTGGCAGGGGAGGAGGTCGTGACCCGTGTAGGCGTAGGTATTTAGAAATTCGTGGTTGGGGGATGTGAGATGTGAGGGGGAGGGAGGGGGCTGGGAGGACTAAGAAAAGAAGAAGAAGAGGAAAGGGAGGAGGAGGAGGAGGAGGCTGTATGGAGGAGATAAGAGGAAGAATGATGCGTAGTTTTGTGATATGGTTTACAATATTTTGTCGTAATAAGGATGTGTTAATCTGTGTTAGCTAAACGATTGATGTAGCTAACACTTGTTAAAAAGAAACTGGACGCAAAGCATTATATTTTCAATTTCAATACCCAAATAAACTTTCAATAAAGAAGCACATTCTGATCGTCACAGTCAACTGGCCTTTTGGTATTGGTGACTTCTAACACGTTTTGCTAAACCTAAAGCCTCATATTAATCAGGCCGCTGACCTCCCACCCCCCCTCCCCCTCTCCCCCTCCCCCCCTCCCCCCTTCCCGGCATATCCCTCTCGGCCATATATGGACTGAGACACTGCAGGGATGCTGCTTATTTCACTGCTTCTTTCTCTCCCTCTTTCTCTCATCTCCCTCTCTCTCTCTCTGATTTACCTACTTATTTATTCTCCTTCTTGAGTCTCTCTCTCTCTCTCTCTCTCTCTCTCTCTCTCTCTCTCTCTAATAACATAAAGAGGCCTATCAGGGAATCCCCACATCCATTGTCCGAACGCGTCACGTCAAAGCCTCTTTTATTCTGGAACTTTACGAGTCAAACAGAACATCTTTACGAGTCCATCTTCCCCCTCCTCCCTCTCCTTTACCCCTCACCTCCCTATCCACTTATTCCCTCCATCCCTAATTCCTTTCCTCCCTTTCTCCCTCCCTCCTTACCTCCTCCTCTTCCCCCTCTCCCTCCCTCCTTCCCTCCTTCTCTCCTTCCCTCCCCTTCCATCCCTCCTTCCCTCCCTCTTCTCCCTCCAACTTTCCTCCTTTCATCCAACCTTCTATCCCTCCTTCCCCCTCCCCCTCCCCTCCTTCCCT
>BOPN01006348.1:50000-78310 GCA_017312705.2 Penaeus japonicus
TATACTTCTCTAACCCCTATCCTGTACCTCCTCCCCCACCCCCTGTCTCCTACCCCTACCCTTCCTCTTGCAATCAACCTGCTTCTCTCTCAATCAAAGGATTCTCTTTTTCTTTGTGTACATACTTTGAAACTTTCTTAGACACGATCCGACTGGTGCTTCTGCATTGCGACGTGATTGCAGTCAAGGATCTTGCAGAATGAGAAAAAAAAGGAAATTTGCGAAATGGCTCTTGTTTTTAGTTAAAGTTGAGTCTGCACGATCAGGCATTGCAGAGATGAATAACTTCGCTGAATAACATACGTTGCATTCGTTAATCTAAAGACTAAAAAAGGGGAAAAAAGAGAAAAAAAACATATAAAATTTAATTTTCCAATAGATATCTGAATGTCATTATCTGAAAGCCTTGAGTATGCCCGGCATGTCTTAAGAAGTAGAGTAGTTGCAAGTCGGTCGTGCTTTGACCTCCGTGACCTCTGACCTTCGACCTTTTGCAAAATACAACGGCGGGAGAAAGAACAGTCACGCATATGTGTTATGTATGATTTCGTGTGTGTATGGGAATATTATTTATGGGAGAATAGAGAGGGCGGAGAGGGAAGGTATGGGGGAGAAAGAGGGGAGAGAGATAGAAAGATAGATGTGTGTGTGTGTGTGTGTGTGTGTATGTCTGTGTCTGTGTGTGTGTGTGTGTGTGTGTGTGTGTGTGTATGTGTATGTGTGTATGCGTGAATCAGAAATCAGAAAATACATTACAGAAAATGAAAGCAAAATGGGTAGATAGATAGATAGATGGAAAAGAAAGAAAGAAAGAACCGGTCGGCTAGACAGTTAATAACGGTAGGGATAAAAAGGACGACACAATAATTACTGAGGAAGGAAGAGAAAGAGAGAGAAGGGGGAAAAAAATAATGGATAATGATTTCCTGTCCTTTCTGGACCGTTTTCTCGCTACGCTTGAGAGAGGAAGGAGATAGATAGATAGATAAGTTGATAGATAGATGGATAGATAGGTAGATGAAAAGACAAGTAGATAGGAAAATAGATAGATGGATAGATATATAGGTAGATATACAGATAGATACAATAGATAGATGGAGATAAGTAGATACAGAGAGAGAGAGAGAGAGAGAGAGAGAGAGAAGGAAAATCACATAAGATGGACATACATTGTTACCATAACAGTAAAGTTGGGTGGAGTACCTTTGATTAGCTTAGTTTAATAACATATAATACTCTATAGATTTTTATAGGGAAGAAGGCGTCCCTATGAAATATTTATGGTGAGTCGCAGTTGTACGAAACAATACACGTGATATTGAATTAAAAAGATATGTGAAAGAAAGAATAGAAAACAAAAGAATAACGAAAGGACGTTGAAAATTGTCTGTTTGAATGATAATTAATCAGTTGCAGCCTCCTCCTCCCATACCCCCTCACACCCCCTTCCATCTCCCCCTCCCCCTCCCTCTCTCTCCCATACCCCCTACACCCCCTTCCATCTCCCCATACCCCTCCCTCCCATCTCCCCATACCCCCCCACACCCCCTCCCATCTCCCCATACACCCCTACACCCCCTCCGACTCCCCCCCTCCCCCTATACCCTCCATTCATAACGTCTCTCCACCTGTCTCTCTTACTATCTGCCTGTCAGTGTTGACGTATATGTCTTCCTGATGTCTTTACAGTCTAGTGCTTTCCTAACTCATCATTGTAAGCTATCAATGCCACTGTCAGCACACGTTACTTTTATTTTTGTTGTTGTTTCTTAGAGTGAATGGTTTTTGGTGCAATGAATAAGCGTTTAGAAAGGATTGTCTATTTGTATTGTTTTTTTTTTATATACGTCTAAGAAATTGATTGTGATGCTTCTTTAGATGTCTATCGTGTCTGTTTCTTTTAGGAGTAACGATTAATTCTTCGCTATATATATATATAAAATTTATTACCAATCAACAAAGATAAACATCCAATGCCAAGCCAACGCCAAAACAAAAGACGTTGTAAGAGCGTCAAAATGCATCAATTCTACATCACTTGTCAGTCTCTTCCGGCATCACCTGTCACCCGTTCATCTCGCTTGACAGTCCTGGGAATTTTTCGCTTATGCGTACTCTTAGTAAGAGTGTCTTCGCTTATCGGAATTTCCTCTAGGAGTGAAGGACGAGCGGCCGTGAGCGAGATAGGTAGATGGGTAGAGAGATAGATAGATAAAAGAGTGGGCATATGGATAGATGAATATATACGTACGTACATATCTACAGAGAGAGGGAGGGATAGAGAGAGAGAGAGAGAGAGAGAGAGAGAGAGAGAGAGAGAGAGAGAGAGAGAGAGAGAGAGAGAGAGAGAGAGAGAGAGAGAGAGAGAGAGAGAGAGAGAGAGAGAGAGAGAGAGAGAGAGAGAGAGAGACAGAGACAGACAGACAGAGAGAGAGAGAGAGAGAAAGAAAGGGAGAGAGAGAGAGACAGAGACAGAGAGAAAGAGAGAGAGAGAGAAAGACAGACAAAGAGAGAGAGAGAGGGAGAGAGAGACAGAGACAGAGACAGAGAGAAAGAGAGAGAGACAGAGACAGAGACAGAGACAGAGACAGAGAGAAAGAGAGAGAGACAGAGACAGAGAGAGAGAGAAAGAGGGAGAAAGAGAGAGAGAGAGAAAGATAAAGAGAGAGAGAGAGCGACCATAATGAGACAAATAGGCTGCCGTTATGGTTAACTTCCGCGGGCAATAAAACCATGATACTTCCCTATACTGCGGTCAAGCGAGGTGGGTGGGGGTGGGGGTTGGGGTGGGGGTGGGGGTGGGAAGAAGGGAAAGGGTAGGGAGAGGGTGATGGGAAGGAAGAGGAGGGGAGAGGGGGGTAATAAGATAGAGGAAGGGGGGATGGGTGGGAAAATAAAGATGCGATGCAGTTCATATTCCGTAATGCATGTGTTGTGTATTTTTTAATATGTTATACAGATAAATGAATAAATCTGATAGATAGATGCAGCACAGAAGATAGATAGATAGATAGATATATAACAGATAACTCAAAAAAAATAGATATCCAGATATAACCATACGAATAAATAAAACACTCGACCAAATAACATATAGGCCTATAAACCCCAACAAACCTACCCACGATTTCCGATCTTAATTACCAACCGTGAGAGAAACAAACAAACAAACAAACAAAAAACAAGCAAAAAACCAATAAAACTGAAATAGGGAGAAAAGGAAATCAGGTCCATCCTATTTGACCGGCAGGAAGTAGGACGTCTGTTCCGGCAAATTACGCGTCCTGGCGATTTCCTTCGTAGGAGGAACCGATGCGGGGATGTTTTACTTTCGAATTTCTTCGCGAATTTAGAGGTCGGGTGGTCGGGCGGGAGCTGTTGTTGTTTGTTGTTGTTGATGATGTTTTTATCGATGGCGATGCTTTTGTTATTATTATTTTTTATTGTTATTATTATTATCATCATTATTCTTATTATTATTATTATTATCATTATCTTAATTATTTTCATTGTTGTTATTGTTGTTTGTTGTAGAAGTATTAGTAGTAACAAATATAGTAACGAATAAGAGTAATAAATACAAAAAAAAAGAAAACAAGAGAGAGAGAGAACAAAAAAGAATAAAAAAAAAGGTTCCCAGCCTAAAGCTATACCCGTTATCACCCTGTCAGCCTGTCTGGTAAACTCGTGCTTAATGAAGCGAGTATTTTGTCCCAGGGTAACTCACACGCCCCTCCCCCCTCCCTCCTCCTTTCACCCCCCCCTCCCCTTCTCTCCCCTCTCCCCTCCTGAAACACCTTGGTAAGCAGATTCTTGATAAGGAGAGAGTTCGACTTTATCACTCGGTTCATCTTCTTTCGTTTTTATTTATTATATATTTTATCTATTTATCCTTATTTATTACCTTTTTCTTATATAAAAAAGAAAAATATAAATATATACATATATATATCGATAAATAGCATAAATAAGACAGAGAGAGAGAGAGAGAGAAAGAGAGCGATAGAAAACGTAATGAAAGGAAAAGGAAACTGAACGAAACATTTTTAAACTAGATCCCCGCCGGAAAAAAAAAATCGGTAGTGACCTGACCTTTGATGACCTTGTTCCAGTAGCCCTTTAAGTGGATTGTTATCGATATGCTTACCTAGGAGGAAGATATACTTGTAATTACTATCAGATCCATGGGAAGACAGGGAGAAAGATCAAAGGTAGTTTTTCGCTCCTTATTTATCGTTTCTTGATCTCTGATTGGCTGTTTCTCTGTTGTTATCTATAATTCTGCTTTCTAACTCTCTAACTATATATGTATATATATATATATATATATATATATATATATATATATCACTCTATCTGTCTTTATCTCTCAGAATTACCAAAGAAGTGAAAATGCTTGAACAAAAAACTTAAATTGTCAAGTAAGTTTACTCTGAACATACTTGAACAGCAAAAGCATAATGCACACACCATCTAGGTATAATCTAAGACGTCTCAGCCAGGTTCCCAGGGTCGCCAAGAGCCTAAGATATAATTATAATCATCCTTCACACTTTCCCTTACTCTTTACCCTTCCTTAAGTCCCCCCTTAAAAGGAAGTGGGAGGCGGAAAGGGAAGAACCTAAAGAGAAGTGGTAATTTTTTTTAAGGGAAAAAAGGCCTTAAAACCAATACGGTTATTCCGAGGGTACATCCTGTCATATTAGGTCATTATTAGCGTCTGTGACCTAGCCGTGGGAGGCCTATACAGTACCTGTCCTGAGGCTGAGTCTCTATTTACCTGTCCGGTCACGAGGGAATGGACTGTCAGTCTTGAAGGAGAAACGGTGCGGGAAGGTAGTGCGCGCTCTCGGGTGATCGAGCTTAAGAACGAACTGTGTGTCTTCGAGTGTTGTATCTCGGTGTGTGTGTTCTTAGGTGCAATATGGTGTTGAGTTTGTGATCGTCGTTGAGAATTTTTTTTTACATTGAAGTCAGGTAAGATTTTGAATTTTATTTGTAGTTTTTTTTTTTTTTTTTTTGCGATTAGATTATCGAGTTGATCCAACACTTTGAAGAGAGAAAAGAAGCATGAGTTACATTACAAAACAATTTAGTATAGTTTTATTCTGGTTATTGGTCGATATCATCAACCTCACTTCAACTAACTTCGAAGAAAAATAAAAAGAGAAACGGAATGACACTTCATCCTATCGAATCCTACCCGAACGACATGAAAAACAAAAATACAAAAGACGATCGAATCCTCTTGCCTCCCGTCAAGTCCTTCTTGGAGGTCCGTCTCGGGTCCTGCTCTCCTTTCGCGGATATCTAAGCCCAAGGGGAACCTCTGGACCTTGAAGACAATAGCTCGAGTGAACAATCTTAGACTTACCCTAAAACCTTTCTTCTCTCTCTTTCTCTCTCTCTCTCTCCCTCCCTCTCTCTCTCTCTCTCTCTCTCTCTCTCTCTCTCTCTCTCTCTCTCTCTCTCTCTCGATCTTGAAGATTGGAATCGAATGAAGAAGATGATAATAAAATTCAATGAAACAAATGATAATAAGAATATAAAAATAGTATTTAATAATAAGAACAGATGAAGCAAATGATAATATAAGAATATAAAAATATATATGATATATAAAAATATATATAATATATATAATTATATAAAAATATAAGAATATATAAAGATGATAAAAGTCAATGAAGCAAATGATAATATAAGAATATAAAAATAGTATTTAATAATAAGAACAGATGAAGCAAATGAAGCTGAGGTCCGACCTAACTTGGAGAGAGGCACGAGGTCGATGCAAATAACGGCCCATTGCAATGCTAATGACTCTCAGGCAAACACTCTGCAACACTCACTCACGGTTGCAATGATGCGATGAATCCAAAAGCGTATTCTCAACTTCCGCCAATTCTTTGGATACTTCCGGTTAACGAACTTCAATCCGGAGTGATGGAAAAAATATATATAAAAAAAAACAATATCGTGGAATTCGCCTGTATGAGTGATGGTCTTCTTGCACAACGGTTCTGCGTTGTGGTTTTATCCGGATAACCCAAAAGGAAGGGATCGGATTCTTTTGCGGTGTGGGGGTGGGGTGGTGTTCCCGGGGGGGGTGTTCCCGTTGAAGTGCCAGTAAGATATCACACTTACTATCTCTCTCTCTCTCTCTCTCTATCTATCTATCTATCTCTTTCTCTCTCTCTCTCTCACGCACGCACGCACACACACACAAACACACACACACATGTACATATACATATATAGACACACACACACGTACATATACATACACATATATACATATACCCATATACACATATATCCATATAAAATAATATCAATAAAGAACATCCTTCCTAAAACGCTGAACACAATCCACACATCAAATTCACCAGAATGAACCACCCATCAACGCGTAATTGCATCAATAACAAACCACAACAGATCTTGCAAAAATAAACAAAGGACGATACACCACCGAACGCTCCCTCCTTAATACAGGGTTGCAAGTGCGCTGTGCAGCCGTCCTTGCTATGATAATTGCAATCGACGGGGCAGTTTCCTGGTGTCAGCTACCTGATGTCACCCTTGGAGAGACAAGATGGATGGAGGTGGAAGGGTTGAGGTGTAGTGGATGGATGGATGGATGGAGGTGGAAGGGTGGAAGGTTTAAGGGGGGAGTGGATGGAGGTGGAAGGGTGGGTGGAAGGGCTAAAGTGTGGTGGATGGATGGATGGAGGTGGAAGGGTGGAAGGTTTAAGAGGGAAGTGGATAGGTGGAAGATTTCAGGGGTGGTGGATAGGTAAATGGAGGTGGAAGGGTGGAAGGTTTAAGAAGGAAGTGGATAGGTGGAAGATTTCAGAAGTGGTAGATGGATGGAATGGGGGGGGGGGAGGAGAGTAGAATGGTAGAAAGTCTAAGAGGAAGGTTGGAAGACGAGTCGAAGGTTGAGGTTGATTGACCGCGAATTAAATTTGGTAGACTCAGGTGGCTTTTCCAAATCAATTTATTCATTTTTGTCACTTTTTACTCATTTATTCATTCCCTCTCCTATTCTCTTTCTATTGTCACTTCATCGGATTACTCACCACTTCCTTAGAGGATTTGTGGAAGACATGTCAGTGTGGAGCGCTTAACAAGAGCCTTTAACGAGGATGACACTTCAACTCGCTTCCCAGAAAGGCGATTGAAAGCCAGATAGAGATGGAAGGAGGAATAAAAAGAGGGTGAAGAGAAAGGAAGATCGAATGAAAGAGAATAAAGAGGAGAAAATTAGGGGGGAAAAAATAAAAAGGCAAGAAGAGCGACAAAAAATATGAGATGAAAAGGGAGGAAGAAAATGGGTAAAATAAGAAGAAAAGAAAGGGTTAAAAAGAGAGGGAAGGATAGAAAAAAGTCTTAAAAAAGGGGATAGATAGACAAAAAGTTGATTTAAATTGATAATAAGATAAGGGGGGGAGGGTTAATGAGCCCAGCAGGTGAGATATATTATCAAGAGGAAAGACTTTTTCAATACGTTTTGATAATCGAAAGTTCTTTTTTTTTTTACTCTTCAATGATTCGGCGAATTAAAAAGACAAATAAAAAGACACGAAATGATATAGAAAGACAGATTAAGAATTCGTTAGAAGCCATATATATTTAGCGTTGCGATTTTTAACTCTAAAGAATGCCTGCTATTTCCTTTGTTTTCGTTATTTTATGGCATTTAACAATGACTTTGAGTAATGAATTCATAATAATTTAAACGATACTTGACAAAAATAAAAATTAATTTCCTTTGAAATATACCCCTTTGGCTATTTTCCACCACGGAGACATAGAAAAAAAAAAGAAATCACGTAGATTCATGAAAACGCAAGTCAGACTTCATAAAAATGCAAGTCACACAGCAATATAAACAGCATCTCCCTTCCAACAGCGAGGGATGAGGATGCTGTGTCCTCTCCCATTCGTGCAGCATCATTCCGTCTTCTGTAAACCCTTTCGTCGTGTGCTGTTATTCTCTTTCTCTTTCTGTATCTGTCTTTGTTTTTTTTCTCTCTCTCTCTTTTAGTGTCCCTCTTTCCCTCTCTTTGTTTCTCACTCTCCCCCTCTTTGTCTCTTTCTTTCCGTTTTTGTCTCTATCTCTCACTCCTTTCTATACCTCTATCTATCTATCTATCTTTCTGTCTCTCTTCCTTTCGTTCTATTCTGCCTTTCTCTTTATCTCCTGTTCTTTCTCTCGAGAACCACCTCTTTCTTTTGTTGTATTGTATTTTTCCTTTTATTTTCCTGTCTTTAAGTTTAGTTTCACTCTTGTCCCGCTTGTGATTGTCAGTGAAGCGGGAATGCTGAGCACGAGCCTCCCCCCCTCCCCTCTCCTCCCCTCCTTCATCTTCCCCCTCCCCCCATCTTTCTCAATAAGGCTTTACGCTTTAGCTTTCCCTCCTTGAGTGTACGTACATACGCGCACACACAAATACACACACACACACACTCACACACACACACACACACACACACACACACACACACACACACACACACACACACACACACACACACACACACACACACACACACACACACACACCTTAACCTTACCTATATATTCTCACATCCTCTGCTAAAAAGACATTCCTTCAAAAAAAAAAAATATATATATATATAGAAAAAAAAAACTAGAAAACAGACTTTGAAATGCTATAGAAAAAAATAAAGATCTTCGAAATCTCACGCTGAGTAACACGACCGAAAACCGGTGTCTCTCGAACACAACCCGTCTTTGGACAGTGGCGAGCCTGCGCGTCGCTAAATCAGGGTCGCGTCACTGGCTTAGTAGGGCAGACGATCTCAAGAGTACTCTGTCTTACCCTCGGGGTCGTAGTAAAGGAATGTTTTTGTTTGACTTTTTACTCTTTTTTTGTTTTGTTTTTACCTCGTTTTCTTCTCCAATTGGTTGATAAAGGCTTTCGGAGTCTGATGTAGAAAAGTGTGTTAGTGTGTTGTTGTGTTGTTTGGGTGCGGTGTTCGAGTTAACGGGGGTCTTGATTTCGAGTGGGAATCGGAGGCGAAGATATGCACAGGCGAGGAAAATTTACGTCTGATTTATGATAGATCTCGAATCAACTGAATTGCATATGTATCATCACGATAATAATAATCGTGGACGAAATTGTGGAGCGAATCAGTAATAATTAATTCATGATATGGTCGATAACATTGCTAAGTAAAGAACTGGACTTTATCTTTTTTTTAAATAGAAAGCATGAAATCACAAAATAAACAGAATTCAGGAACCCAGACGAGACGAAGTGCCCAGTAACATCTTAAGAGTCACAGAAGACCGGTCTTAAGAAACAGGCCAGCATCCTGTGTGCATCTGTGTGTGCGTGTGTGTCTGTGTGCGTGTGTGTGTGATGCCTGGCGGTAATGTCTTCCACAGCTGCTTCCCCGCGCACACCTGCCCGTGTCTTAGCATCTGTTAGGAACTTTCGGCTTGGGAAGAGGAAGGGAGCGTTTGACCGCCTTTTAAAGTCATTTTGAGGGTTGGTTAGATTGTGAATTTATGTAAATGGCGGCCGTTGGGATTAATAGTCGATTTCCATGTGGATTTCCGGGATGATATTACGGATATGGTCTTTATCTTCTCTTCTTTCCTTTTACCAGATATAATTTGATGACCGAAAGTCTATCTAAAAAAAAAAAAAGGACGTTGGGTATATCTTTATCTAAACACGGAACTTAATCTCATGGCCACATGGAATATACCAGAAAAAGGCAGTTCCTACCAACAAGACGAAGCCGGTCACCGTTTTCTTGAAGGGGACCTCAGTCATGGTTAAGATAACTCTAATCACAAGATCATCAGTGGAGAGAAAGAATAACCAGTGCATGGCGATCTCTCTCTCTTTCTCTCTCTCTCTCTCTCTCTCTCTCTCTCTCTCTCTCTCTCTCTCTCTCTCTCTCTCTCTCTCTCTCTCTCTCTTTCTCATGTGAAGCGGCAATTATCTCCAGTCATTGATGATTGTGGTGACGTTATGAACTCCCATCTGCTGGACCATAAATAATTAATCTTCCACGTTGACGTACAGCCGATATGGAGTGCTCAAGGTGTACCAGAAGCGCAGTAGATTTACGCAGGGTATGTATTCAGCTAGCGTCGGAGGAGCCTTTTTAGCATTATTCATGATGTCATTAAGACAAGATCCCTCTCCTTATGCTGGCCAGAGTCGGCAGTAAACACGCGCCGCCGAAGCCCCTCGACACAGCGGAAGTGACAGCCGCCGAATGCGAAGTCGTGGCACTCGAGTCCATCTCCCGAGGCGAAGGTGTCGTCCGCCAAACTGCTATAATAACCTAGTTCTTTGATTAATGTATAATTCACAAGCCGAAGGTCGCCCGGGTCGGGATCGGGTGTTCCGACGCCGCCCCGGAGCGCAAAACCTACGCTCGGCTACGCTTTGCCGACGACAAGAGGCCGTCGTCGCCACCGATCGTGCCCGCCCCTCGTGCTCTTTCGACCGCCCACGCCCCCCCAAAAAATGTCTGTTGACATTAGGCGAAATATATACAATTCAGAATTGTTATAACATGGACTCTTAAATAAAGAATATAGATCCATTATCACCCGAAGAGGGTTCAACTTCCCTAAAGCATCTTTGTAAAACCGAACGCAATCTTGGCCAAGCAATCCTGCAAAATCATGGATCTTGAGAGCAAGCGCCACGACCTCGCTCAAACGGTAGAATACGATTCATCTCGCCTCAAAAAAGCGGTCCGTCAGAAAAAGCGGCTCGGGAGGGTCTGCTTGCCCCGTCATTGCTCCTCTCAAGGGTCCCTGTTCTCTTTCGCCATACACTGAAGTCCAAAGCGGGGACGCAATGCACACAGAACCACGTACAGGATCCGTAGGACTCCTTACACTATCCCTTTTTACCACAAGAACCATATAAAGGGTGTGTAGGACGGTTCTCAAGGCGTAGCAAAGGGGTGGTGCAGAAGGGTGGAACCCAGACGTGGGCGAGCTCGGTGTTATCTGGAGCCACATGCGCCCACGCTTCATCCTTGGGTCGGACAGACACGCCCAGGCAGTAAGGATTCGGGATCCTTCTCTCCCCATCGTGTTAGGATTGAATTCCTTGAATCCATAGGGGCAATTTGTGTATTTATTAGTTCGAAGATAAAGTCGAAGAAATATATAGCATACTTTAAATGAAAGAATCTGCATATTTTCTCAAAACCAACCGTGCATCTTCATCAAAGTTAATCCTTCTGCACAGTGTTGCAAACCTGACTACGACTTCGCCTTCTTTCGGGTATCAAATGATCAAGGGATTCGGACGCGTTGGCTGGCGACCAGTGAGGCCTTGACGAAAACGCTTTTGGAGACCCCGGGAGGACTAGGTTGGGGGGGGGTGCATCAGACTACCAGTTTCTTAAGCTTGGATGAAGGAGAAACTAGCGAGGGTATAAATATGTGTCTTTCGCGTATAGAAAAGTCAGTAGCTTGTGAAGGAAGACTGGGCGCAGGGAAATTTATTATTTTTTGCTTATGATTATCAAGGCAATTTGAGACACTACAATACGTTGGCATGTATGGATATGTGCGAAGTTTTAGCTTCTTTTGTACATTTGATTATTAATTATATTTGGATTATATATATATATATACATACATATATATATATATATATATATATATATATATATATATATATATATATATATATATATAAAGAAGAAAAAGTGGCCTTGACCATCACTTAGTACCTACACTTTTGGCAAACAGGTTCCTGACTATCGCTTCACTAATGATAGATTCCCATCACACTTATGAATAATAATTTTCGAAAATGTACCAGGAATTCTGAGGACTTTGGAGTAATCATTTCTGACGGCTTGAATGATGAATGAGTCACTTAGTGTGCAGAAGAGGCTTGTCTATGACCCTATGGTATGTAATGGTATGAATTCGATTACCATACATCATATAGCACAAAGATCCTGACGGCATGACTCCATAGGCGTGTCGCTTCGTTCCATCCAGCCATTTTGGAATTCATTTAGAAATACAAATTCCAAAGCGAATTCTCACAAAAAGGAAGATCGAAATGACAAGAACTAATAAATAATAATTGAAAATAGAACAAAAACTTCAAACTATCACCAAGCCCTTGGAAATAGGGCGTGGAACCATTTACTTTTTTTTTCTTTTCTCTCTCTTTTTTTTTCTTTTTTTTGCCATAATCGATATATCGTTCCGATCCCACGTTAATTCTGGGAGACGATTCTTACCTACTATTACGATTCTTGCCCATTATTCCACAGTTAATGGATGGCAAGATGGCGGAATCTCATTCTCTGTGTTAGATATATTACGAAGATTTACATCATAGAATAGATGGGACGTTTTCTTTATTGAAACGATAATGGATTCATATCACATACAGATAGAAAATTAGATAAATGAATAGATTGGCTTTATGGAATTTGTCTATCCTTAAGAAACATGATATGGCACACTCTTATAAGGATAGGATCGATGAGTCATTTTTCTTGATGAATGTGATAATAATATTTCTCTTTTTTTTCTCTTTACAGCGAAAATGAAGCCGCCTGTAGGCTTCATAGTAGCGCTAGCGTATATCTCAGTGGTAAGTACTCTGATGTGTTTGTTTTTTGCTTTGTTTATTTGTTTACATATGTATATCATTATTTACACATACACACATTCACATTTGTATGCGTCCGCGCCCCCACCTACACACACACACACACACACACACACACACACACACACACCTACACACACACACCTACACCCACACACCTACCCCCCCCACACCCACCCCCAACACACACACACACACACACACCTACACACCCACACATTTTTCTTTTTTCACTCTAAAGGAAAGAAAGAAAAAAGGTTTTTCATTTCATTTTCATTCAGTCTTTGTTTCCTCGTACATTCCTCGGCGTCGCCAGCGCTTGAAGCAAACACTGGAGTCACAACAAGTCAGTCACGTTTACGCCGTCACGGAGGGAGCGTTACCACCCCGTCACGCACTCACGCAAGGGTGAGGGGGGGGTGGGGGGGAAATGGAGGAGGTGAGGGTGGGGGTGGAGGTGGGGGTGGAGGTGGAGGTGGAGGTGGAAGTGGGGGTGGAGGGGGAGGTAGAGGTGGAGGTGGAGGTGGGGGTGGAAGTGGAGGTGGGGGTGGAGGTGGAGGAGGATTTATTTATTTACCACCAAAAATCTCAACTTTTTCTTTCTTTTTTTTCATCTTTTTTTTCTATTTCATTTTCTCTCTCTATCGCATTTTCTTCTTTTTTTGTCTCTTCCTCCTTTTTCTCGATGAAGCGGGAGACTCGCTCCTCTATACACCCCTCCCCTCCCCCCTCCCCCCTCCCACCCCTCTCATGTCGCCTTGAATAACTCATACGAGAATCACTTTCGCAAGTTCCCACAGGTGGTGGAAAGAAGAGGGAAAGGGAGAGGGAGGAGGGAGAGGGAGAGGGGGAGGGGAAGGAGAGGGAGGAGGGGGAAGGAGAGGGAGAGGGAGGAGAGGGAGATGGAGAGAGAGAGGGAGAACGAGAGGGAAAGGGAGAGGGAGAAAAAAAAAGAAAAAAAACAAGAATCAGAGAAAAACATAGAGAATTAAAACAAGAAAAAAAAAATCAACACACACAACAAAAACGAAACGAACAACAAAGAATGCAATAAATAAATAAAAAACAAAGAGAGGAAAAGATAAAATGGAGGCATAGAGAAGTCTCATCACTATTCCCACCACGTCGTTGAGTCGAGTCGAGTGATGATTCAAGGACAGCACGTGATGAGTCTCTCTTCTCACTGGTTACTCATCATTACTCATCTCCGTGTGAAAGTTTGCGTCGGTAAGTTAATGCTGTGTGTACTTTTTTTTTGTTTGTTTTTTTGGCTTTGTTATTTATTTGTGTGTTTATTTATTTATTAAGTTAGCTGATTTTAGATTCGTTTGTATGATGTATTTATGCATTGATCATGTTATTTATCTATTTATCTATTTATACGCAAAGAGAAAGAGAAAGAAAGAAAGAGAAAGAAAGAAAGAAAGAAAGAGAAAGAGAAAGAAAGAGAAGGAAAGAAAGAAAGAGAATAAAAAAGAGAGAGAAAGAAAGAGAGAGAATAAAAGAGAAAGAGAGAGAGATATGCACTTAGAAAAGCTTATATAAACAGGATGAATCGCTGAAAATAATATGCCAATGATACCCCCAAGAATACCCATAGGGGGACGAGAGAGAAGGGTTGAGATATTTCCTGTTTGTTCGGCAAAGGATGTGAAGGACACGAAGGACTATCCTCGCACTGCCATATGTAGGATTTTCGCTCTTATTTGTTTTCACTTTTTATTATCATCATTATTATTAGGATTGTTATTATTACTATTGTTATCATTATCATTATTATCGTCATTGTTTTGCCTGTCTCTCTCTCGCTCTCCCTCTTCCTCTCTCTCTCTCTGTCTCCATCTCCCTATCTCTCCCTCCCTTCCTCTCCTTCCCTCCCTCTCCCCCTTCACAAGAATCAGGTTGTTTACACACGATCAGGTCAAACTGATGGGAGGTCATCTCTTAGACCACGCCTCTTTTTAGAACACAGCCTCCCTTTTAGCACGTGCGTGTTTAGCGCCCCCACCCCCCCAACCCATCCCCCGAGGTCAGATCAGGTCCCCCAGCCCTTAGAGGGTTAATCTCAGGTCAGGTCATTAGGTGTCAAGACAGTTAGCATCGGTGTCAACTCTCTCTTTGACAGGTGTTTGACGTCTCGTGTTTGTTTGTGACAGACGTGACAGCCTCATTTCAGTGTAATTATCCAGGAAATGCCAAAGGAAAGGATCTATTAAAGACTTATTGGCGGGCGAGACAGGCAGGGGAACCGGGGGGGGGGGGGGGCAGTGGGAGGGGGGGTGAGTACCAGATGTGATGTTTTGATGTTGATTGTTCGATTGTTTGCCTGTTTCCGTACCTGTCTAGATGATGAATTGTATTGTCTCTCAGTGGCTTTCTTAGTTAATTGTCTTCGAGAGAGCGAGAGAGAGAGAGAGAGAGAGAGAGAGAGAGAGAGAGAGAGAGAGAGAGAGAGAGAGAGAGAGAGAGAGAGAGAGAGAAGAGGAGGGGGAGGAGCTCGCACATCCGGTGGTCAATACTCTTTTTCCAAAAATAAAACCCGTGGGATTGTCCAAAAATATCCCTACAAGAATGCAAGAAAAAAACTACCATTACGCAAGATATATACGCAACAATGATAATAATTGTGATAATAAAAAATACACATGCAACACGAAAGAAATTTACTTCGATAAGACGCCACTGGCTATGTCCATGTGTGTATGCATGTGTGACGAGCAGGTGTCGGAACCTCTGACGTCACGAGCCGCTGCGCCGACGGAACCGTAAGCGCACACAACACCTGCTTATGAGACGCCCTTTCCTGTTTCGTCATCTCTTGCGATGGCGACTGAGGCGGGGATTTCAATGCCAGCTTAGGTAGTGATCCTGACACGTTCTCTGGACAAAAATAGTGAATTTAACTTTTGTCGTTTATTTGATTTGCATCATACAGTCACTCACACATGGACACACACACAGACACATACACACACACACACACACACACACACACACAAACAAACAAACACAAACACATCCCCTCAAAACACAAACACACATACATACATACATATATATACATACACAATAGATAATGCTCCCCCCTATCTATCAATACTCACTAGAATTATCATCATAGACTAGGAAATATTCAAAGAAAGATAGAAGGAAGAGATAATATAATCTCTCGACAGTCCTTCCACCGACAACGCTCGTGTGCATCTTTCTTACGCTTCCTCGAAGGACTTTCCAAAGATTAAAAAAAGAAAGAGGGAGAGATTATCCGTTCGTCTCGCGTTTAGTTCTTATGCAAAGCGAGTCGTTCTGCAAAATACGAAAAAAAGGGCACGAAAACGATCTTTGCAAGACGGTATTGTAAAAAAGAAAGTACCAGGGAAGTGTATACGGCCACATCCGGTAAGGGGGGGGAGGGGGAGGGGAGGAAACGGCAAACAGAGGAGAGAGAGGGTGAGGTGGAGAGGGAAAGAGGGAGGGAGGGAAAGAGGGGAAGGAGGAGGAGGAGGATGGGAGGCAGGGAGAGACGGTGAGGAAGAGAGGGAGGAGAGGGAGAAAGTGAGGCAGGGAGGGACGGCGAAGGAGAGAAGGAGGGAGAAGGAGAGGGAAGGGGAGAGGGAGATGGGGCGATGGAAGGACGGAGACACTGCAGATGGAAAGGTGGAAGAAAGAGAGAAAGAGAGAGAGGGCAAGAGAGGAGGAACGGTAAGGGAAAAGAAAGTGAGGAAAAGAAAAGGGCCGAACGGAGAAGGAAGAAAAGAAATAAGTAGTAAGGTCGAGCAAGAAATAAATGAAAAAAAACAACACCAGAACCATAAAATCTTACAAAACGATCTTCAGGCAATGTCACAAGAATCTTATTCACAACCTAATGACATTCCAAAGAGCAAGCGGTAAATCGTGGGGGACTTTGCAACATCAATACAAGCAAGAAGACATTGACATGGGAGAGTGGATATTATGAAACGGCCAATGACATCGAGAGAGACCCAGAGAAGCAGGAAGATTATTCAGCAGTTGCAGTAGTTGCAGAAGTTGCAGTAGTATGGCTTATCCTACTCCTGCTACAAGCACGCAAGCACACAGACAGACAAACCACAATAATTATACCTTGTCAGTAAGGGGAAGAAGGAATAGAGCCACAGTGGAAAAATGATGATAAGAAAACACCCAAAAAAAGATAAGATAATGATTTAAAAAAAATAAAAGTATAAAATAGCATTATTGATAACGGTGAGAGAAAGCTAGGACGAGAAAAAAAATGACCCTCGACTCCAGTCTTATCGAGGCTAGCAAGACGGTGCAAAAAGTCTCGCCTACACGTACGTACACTATCTCTCGCTTGTGTGACCCTGTTTTAACGAACGCCCCAATGAGACCGTGGGGGGAGATTTATGTTATCGAACGCAAATGTCGGAAGTATTTTTTTGTGTTTTTTTTGAGAGAGGGGGTAGAGGGGGGAGGAGGGGAGGTGATGGATGGGAAAGAAGGAGAAGGGAATGGCTTATTAAGATGGGCTTGACTCACTCTAACGGGGCTGAAGCATTGGCGAGTCCTGCGTGTTGGCTATTATCTGGGGTAAGTGGCGAATAGCTTGCTTGGAACACCCAGTTGGAAGGTGGGCTGGGGTGGGCTGGGGGGGGGAAGTGGGCTGAGGTGGGCGGGGGTGGGGGTGGGGTGGGGTGGGTGGGGAGGGGGAGGAACGCGTAGGGGTAGGGGGTTAGGGGAGGATTAACTCAAGGGGGGGTAGGGGGTAGGGGATAAAATGATTGGGGAGAAGGAGAGGGAGAGGGAAAGGGGGGGAGGGGGGTCGAGGCGTTGAGTGTGAAAGGAAGGCTTTCCGGAGTTCTCGGCTTTTTCTTATCATTCACGTCAAGAGAAAGAGTGAGACGACAGACAGACAGGTAGACAAAAAATGATAATGATAATGATAATAATAATGATAATAAAAAGATAAATAAATAAAAATACAACACACTGTAAATAAAAAATACAACACACTGGAAGATTTGCCTCCAAATATCCAAACACGAGAAGACAATCAATTTAATCAACCAGAGAGGAAAGAGGGAATGGAAGGATAAGCAACATATGAATAAACATAGAGCCAAAGAGAGAGGAAGAAGGCAGGTGGAGGGAAGGAGGCCAGCAAGATCGGTATTCATCAGCCAGCTCTTGCATCCCAACTCAACTTGCCTTGCAACGTAAGGCACCCGAAGGCTCGTCATTACCGAATCACCAAGACCATTATTCTTGCAATCATTATTTGCATTATCCGTTTCTCCGGTCAGTCTCTTTTATCCGGACGTTCGGTTAAAGGGAAAGCTTGATGATTTTATTTGCTTTCATGCTTTCACAACGGACACACCCAAGACTCTGATGCATGCGTTTGCTTTCATTGCGAGGTTTGATGCAAGAAGCAGCTTTGTGTGCTTGATTTAATGATCTTTAATGTTGCTTTGGGTCGTTTATGGAAAATGTTTAGTATTTTAGAAGCGTTTATTTTTATATATATATATTTTTTTTATTAAGTGTAAATGATGCAGCTTATATATTGTTGTGCAGATTATTGTCCAATATAACAATGGCGGATCTTGCAATTCTATCAAGTATTCCCTTTTATAACACAATAATCATAATGGTTCTCAAACTATTCATCCAATAATCAGAATGAAAAATCAAATAACAAACATGCACAAAACGATATAGAAAACGGAAAGCCAACAGGAATTCGACTAAGAAAACACACATTTTCTATACGTCTTTAACCTTCTCAAAAAAAAAAAAAAAAAAAAAGTATTTTCACGCCCTACAAACCATTGTTATTCAGTCTGAACTGGATATAAACCCTTTTTTGATATAACTGTATTATTTTGTTGATGTCGTGTCCATGGAATGTTGGAGAGCTAAAAATAAAATATCAGTGACAAAATATATTTTTTCCGTAAACTGTAAAACAACAACAAGAGCCACATGCCAGCTGTACGATGTTTGATTTATGAAACTCCCTTCAAAAAGAGTAATATAAGTAATTTACCAAAAGTACTTCAAACCATCATACACATACTCCCTCTGATGTCGGTATGTATACTTTAATAATAATAGAATTCAACCTTATTTTATGAACTTAAATCACTCAAGACCGATGTAACGGATACGATAATCATAGTACGTGACTTCGTTCTGGTTTTTACACGGACAAGGAAAATCGTCATGCTTTTGCCATACGTCACATTGATTCACTAAGTAGGGGGAAAATTGCACGATGAGAAGAAAATCACGTTATGTGTGTGTGTGTATGTATATATATATATATATATATATATATATATATATATATATATATATACATATACATATACATATACATATATATATATATACATATACATATATATATATACATATACATATATACATATCTCTCTCTCTATATATACAGTATATGTATATGTATATATATATATATATATATATATATATATATATATATATATATGTATATATATATATATGAATATATATATATATATATATATATATATATATATATATATATATATATATATATATATGCATATATATATATATATGTATATATATATATATATATATATATATACACACACACACACACATATATATATATATATATATATATATATATATATGCGCACACACATACACAGACACAAACATAAATACTTATATCATGTAATTATATAAGAATGAAATACACTTTTTATCGCCCTTCGGCCTGTCATCCTTCATTTGAAGACTCAACAGCATCACGACATCCCTTTTGCAATTCCTGCATCGCTCATCATTTGTAGGATATATATCCCATTTTAAGAGACACTTTTATGTGCAAGATAAGGAAAACGTGACAGGTATTCAGATGTTTTATTTATTTATTATCTTTCTTTTTTTTTGGCGGGGGGGGGGGGGGTAGAGAGAAAGAGAGAGAGAGAGAGAGAGAGAGAGAGAAAACAGAACAGAGAGAGAAACAGACAGACAGAAAGAGAAGAAAAAACAAAACAAAATGGGAGAAACTGAGAGAAAAAGAGAATATCTTACACGTATAATTATCACAAGCACTTGCAAGCGAATGGGGTGAAGGCAATAGCTCGAAGGAAGGAAAGAGGGAGAGGAATAAAGATAGGAAAATGACTAGAGCGTTTATGGTTCTAACTTTTCCTTCGCGTTTCGTCACAAGTTGACAGCTTCAATTGCTCGTAACTCTCAACCGCTCCCCCCACCCCCTCCCTTCCCCCCCCCCCCCCCCCCGCCCCATCTCCTCCCCCTTTTTTGAGTTGGGATCTTTTATTTTCATGAAGGGGGGTGGGTGGGGGGGGGGGTGTAAAATATTTTTGCAATTGAACCCTTTTATGGTTTTTTTCTTTTCTTTCGGTTTATATGTCACAGAAACAACGACATTCTCAGGAATCGAGTGTGGTATATCAATGATAATTGCAAGAATGACAAACATGATTAAGAAATCAACTTAACGGCGTCTGAGGTTCGAGTCTTAAAACCAGCTTTCGGATGCTTGCCCAGCGTCTCTCCCTTGACCAAACCTTCATCAAAAATGTGCAAATCTTATTAGCAAGGGTCTCAAGTATGCGAAGACTAGGCGGAGTCATCTTGCAAACGTAGAAGACGGGAAGACACCCATTCAAATTTAAATCTTCTGGAGTTATCTACGGCACGTTCTCTATCGCTTTTCAACGGTCATTGTTTATAACGAAGTAAGAATGTTTAAAAAAGAGTCCCTGTTATGAACGAAAGCGAGTAAATATCAGGTTTAGATGCCAAGGCTGAGCCATCTTGCAACAAGTCAGACGCGGCCGCGGACGGAAATGTCTACACCTTGTGAAAGCGGCGGCGTCCCAGAAACTCGTCTCGAAGCGATCGAGCATTTCCATGTTTTAATCCCTCACTCTCTTCCTTTTTATATCTTTTTAATTTATTTCTTATTCTTTTCATCCCAAATTTCCCCTCCTCTTATCATAACTAATATGGGTACGTGATATAGTCTCTCCAACTTTAAAAAAACACACGATTGTTGAAAATATCTTATAAAGGAAGACGATGTCAAAGCCTCTTTCCAAGGGTCGGGACGAGGCGCGCGCCACGACTCTGGGTTGAGTGGCTGAAGGTTTTCGATGCCATCGTGTTTAGTCTCTCATTTTACGCCCTGAAATTATGCCTCGGACGTTGACAGCGAGGACTATTGACCCACTCTTTCTCTTCGGTTCAGAAAGACAGAAAAAACACCCCAAAAATAAGAGTAAAGAAGGTGGGTACCGGTGAATAAACACGTGACATGCAACACCAAAAGGCAAATGACGTGTTCGGAAGGGTGCAACTTGAACTCCCGTTACACAGCCTTTATTGACACCAGGACCTTCAAGTCCGGAATACCCGATGAAAGTGAAAAAATGATGAGAGAGAGAGAGAGAGAGAGAGAGAGAGAGATTTCTTTTGCAATGACAAGAGAGTTGAAAAGCATTGATTCTAGTTACAAGATCGTCGCTTTCCCACAGTCCCTGGGAGAAACTGCAATTGCATGCTCAACTACCACTAACAATTGCTCTATTGCATACTGTTCAGCTTATCATATTGGAAAATCTTCTGTAAAAATGTATACCTCTCTCTCTCTCTCTCTCTTTTCACTCTCTCTCTTTCTCTCTCCCTCCATTCCTTCCCTTCCTCATCTCTCTCTCTCTCTCTTCTGTCTGTCTGTCTGTCTCTCTCTCTCTCTCTCTCTCTCTCTCTCTCTCTCTCTCTCTCTCTCTCTCTCTCTCTCTCTACCATTCACTCTCTCTCACCCCAAGGATACCCAAGAAATACAGGAAACACCAGACGGAAAGCAAGGAATGCCAAGACAGACGAGAGGATGGGAGGAGGGATGGGAGGGGAGGGGGGTTAAAGGGCAGGGGGGTCAAGGAAGAGAGACTAGAGGGGAGGGGGGGGCGGAAGGAAGTAAGAGAGAAGAGACGGGAATGAAATATGGTAAAGCGGAAGAAGGTTTTGCTAAAGACGTATTAGTTTATATGGAGACTTCGATTTAAATAAAGATTAAATCAATTGGTTCAGGATTGTTGTTATTTGTTTAAATCACAACAACTTTGTAAACTTATGATAAACTCATACAAAAACAACAATATAAGCAACAAAAAATTCAATCTCCTTTTATCACCAACACGAAACCACATTCCCAATGCAAAAGAAAAAAAAATATATATATATATATATATATATATATATATATATATATATATATATATATATATATATATATATATAAATATAAATATACATACATATATATATATATATATATATATATATATATATATATATATATATTAATCCAACGATAGATCTCCAGATGTATGAAGCGGCTAACGATGGCGGTTAAATCCGTTGATTATGAATCGCCATGGAAAAGACGGAAGGATTTTCCCGCGATTACACCCGTGATTATGCAATTGCGGTTAAAGGGTTGTAGATTTATTGGATGCTGTGCTTAAGAGGTTGAATTAGACACGAGTATGAAGGCATTGTACGAGAGTGGATTTGTATGTTTGTGTTTGTCTGTGTGTGTTTGGTTCTGGATGTTTGTTTGGGTGTTTCTTTATGTGTGTATTTGTGTGTTTGTGTGTGTGTGTGTGTGTGTGTGTGTGTGTGTGTGTGTGTGTTTGCGTGTGTGCGTGCGTGTGTGTATTCAAAAAGGGAAATCTTCAGTGTATTCTACAGTGTTATATTTGTTCCGCAAATGCCTAAACTACATACTCGCTATTATTTTTAGCAATCTCTTATGTAAACACCTTGCATAACGCCATATGTTGGTTTATTTAACATTCACTTACGATTCCGCACAGATTTGGCAACTCAACCATTTATTTTTTCTAACGCCTTTGGGTCTTCGTAATGGCGCCAAAACATTTATATGACCGGCGTCTCAATGTCACGATTTCTTTTCTTTTTCTTAGTTACTCATTCATTGAAAACAATACTTGTTTTTAAAAATAGAGCAAATTCATAAACAGATCTTATCATACATTGTAATACACGCGAACGAACGTGTCTGAATCCCACACAACTCATCCGAATGCGTCGACAATGATCGATCGAGAGGGAAAAGCGAAAGTCGAGACCGGCTGATCACTGTGTTTATCTCGACGTTTCGGACACAGGAGTAATGCCATGACCTGCTTACGTCACGCCGATGTTGTCTTGGCCTGTTGTAAGTGTAGGTGTTTGTGTGTTGAGTTTGTGTGTTTGTTTATATATCGACTTGTCTAGTTAGAGGGAGTGAGTGAGAGAGAGAGAGAGAGAGAGAGAGAGAGAGAGAGAGAGAGAGAGAGAGAGAGAAAGAAAGAAAGAGAGAGAAATAAATAAATAAATAAATAGTGAGCGAGAGAGAAAGTCCGTGAAACGAGATACACCCACATCAGACGAGTGCAAGAATAAGGCGACAGAAGTGACGGAGCGAGAGTAAAAGTGCGCGTTTTCGCAGTCGACGCCAGCCATTTGCTGCTTATGTCACGAGGCTCATAATAACGACGAATGATTGTCATACCGTTTGACCTCAGCGAGTCACGCGATCTCCGCAGACGACTCTTACCCTTATGCGCCATATCGCTAAGGGCTATTGTCGTTTATCGCTCTTGGATGTCGACATGTTCCTACCCTTTCTCTAAATGATTTCCTTGGACTTGGAAACTTTTATAAAAGGGATTTGAATGTTTATATCTAAGGGTTAATTCATTTGGTTCGTTTTTGATTCAATAAAATATTCGGAAGGGAAAACATTGAAAGCTAAACGGGGAAATTTAGCGCCAATCGTGACTCGTCTTCTGCTAGGTGACTGACGCGCTAAACGGAGTCGAACATGAGACTAAACGAGAATCCACTATACACTCTGTGAACCTCGAATATAACGATCGATCGACACACATAAATGATTCACGTACGCACATACGCACAAGCAGAAGACGGGGCGCAATCACATAAGCGAAGAAGCGCTCATGAGCAAACTTCAAGTAGCAAGTCAGCCATGTTTTCGCTCTCTGTTAGCGATTGTTAGCAGGAAGGCATCGCTAGGGAGCGGACACAGAGCCCATTATAGGAGCAAAGGTTATGGGATCTTCGACCTTTTGGGGGTTTTCGGTTGATCGTTCAAGAGTGTCTTACCCCCCCACCCTCCTTCCCACTCCCTCAGCCATTCCTTCCCGCCTTACAAATCCGTCGGAACGTTTAAGAAACTGGTAATCATTCTGAGGTTACTTTTGATTTCTTGGGTAAGAAGGGGAAAGAAGTGGGACACACACACACACACACACACACACACACACACACACACACACACACACACACACACACACACACACACACACACACACACACACACACAGAGAGAGAGAGAGAGAGAGAGAGAGAGAGAGAGAGAGAGAGAGAGAGAGAGAGAGAGAGAGAGAGAGAGAGAGAGAGAGAGAGAGACAGAGAGAGAGAAAGAAAGAAAGAGAGAGAGACAGAGACAGAGAGAAAGAGAGAAAAGAGAGAGAGAGAGAGATGACGAAACCCACCCACCGCCCCACCACCAGCAAGCACATTACGAGTTAACTCATTAACCGAAGCTCGCGTCACAACTCTGAAAAGTTCGTTATCCAGAGAATTGTTGTTACAAGTCGCTCCACATACCCGGTGAGATGCGTGACTGAGCGGGTCTCCTTATAAAGTTCGAAAATTAAGACTCGAAAGAAAGGAAAGGAAGTTCTGATTAAGTCTTAAATTTCGTCGTGAGAGAAATCATTGCAAGGAGGTGTTGTGGTGTTGGATGATGCAGCCGTTTGTGATGATTCGGGTGATGTTGGTGATGTCTTCGCCTCTTTATTAGGATGATGACTAAAAAGGCACGTAGTACAGATGATGAAAACAGAAGCAAGCACGAATTGAGTAAACACCTGTGGAGATAATTGGAATCAAGAAATCTTGCACATATTAGACAGCTGCTTGACGATTTCCTCCCCCCACTTCCCTTCCTTCCCCCTCCCTCTCCTCTTCCCTCCCCCTCCCTCTCCTTCTCTCCCTCTCCCCCAATCAAAACCGTCTCTCATAAACGTGTCTGCTTTAACATTCAGCTTGAGACCTTGCAAGGGGTTGGTTGCAAAACTGGGTCGTGCAACAAAGCGTCACAGACGTGTATTTGGGGATGTCTGAAAGCAAGTGTCACTACCCCCCTTCTCCTCCTCCCTCCCCTCCCCCCCTTACACGTGAAGGCGCTCCCACTATACGCTTACCGTTACTAGTAATGTTTATTGTTCATGAATATTTATATGACTAGTATTAGTATTATCGATGTTGTTGTTTTTCTTGTTATGATTATCGGTATCATTTTTGTTATCATTATTGTTATCATCATCATTATCATTATTATTATCATTATTATTATTGTTATTATTATTATCATTATTATAATTGCTAATAATACGAGTAATATTGTTGTTATTATCACTGTTGTCATTGAGATCATTATCATTGTTTTCATCACCAGGTTTCATTATTACGAATGGCATTATTATAGTCCTACTATTATTATAATTACCTTTCTCTTCATGGGTAGTTACCTCTCCCCCTCCCCCTCCCCCACCCCCACCCCTCCCACGCCCAAGGGAAGAATTGCAAACAGGTCTTGCTACAAAACTACTGGGCTGGTTCATTACCCGTAGGAAGGGAGGGGGAAAGGGAGGAGGAAGGGGGAGGGGAGGAGGTAAGGTGAAGGGGGAAGGGAAAGGGGAGGAGAGGAAGGGAAAGGGAGTGAGGAGGAAGTTGAAGAAGGGGAAAGGAAGAGGGAAAGAAAAGGGAAGAGAGAAGGAAGGGAGGAGGTAAGGATGGAAAGAAGGGCAAGGGAGGGGGAGGGGGAGGGGGAGGGAGATTGCAAGAACACAAGCCCGAGGCGCGTTGCATCTTTGGTATCAATTGTGCAACATTGAAACTCGTGCACTAGAGATTGACAATCCCATTTTAGGGTGCGGTTCAATTGATGATGATAGGAGAATAAAAAAAAGAAAACCTTTTTAAAATCTCTCTTCTACGTTCATTACTCCGAAGTACCTCAGGTGGCTACTGTTACGTCACACCCCGAGGCAAAATTGCAAGTGAGTCCTACCTTGCACAACCCCTCCTCCTACTCCTCCTCCTCCTCCTTCTCCCCCCCCTACATTCCCTCTCCCTATCCCCCCCCCCCCCTTTTCGCAGACGTCTCTTGACCTCTACGAAACCTCAGACTTTTGCTGACACAATATTACGTAAATGCAAAACATACAGATGCACTTTTTTACACGGGGAATAGCGACCCCGAAGATCTCGAGCCTGTTTTTTTCGTGTGTGTGTGTGTGTGTGTGTGTGTGTGTGTGTGTGAATGAGTATGTGTGTGTATGTGCCTGCACGTGCTATAAAAAGTATTACATAAGGAGTGACTCAGAAAGGAAGATCAAAGGGTGGGGAGGCAAGGGAGGGAGAAGAGTGGTAAGAGGTCACGAAGAAAGGTCAACGTGAGGTGTAGCCAAGCTGGGGTGTGTGTGTGTGCCAGGTCACATACCATCAGTGCCTCGTCAGGAATTCACAACCGAACCGAAGCCGACGAAAGCCGATCATTCGACCCGATTGTGAGCACAGAGTGTTAAAAGACCCGACACGTTACGCCACAAGCCACATTTTGACTTCATCTGGAGGAACATCTGGTCGCGAAAGTCGGCTGGGTCGGCTGCCACACCCCGACCACCCGACCACCCGACCTAGCTTGCATGACCGCCGACTCGCAACATCCCACTTCCTATTTCCACTCCGCTGGGGCCGAATAGTACAACCTGTGTATAATAAAAAGGTGTAAGAGGTACTGTAAATTTAACACACACGTATGCTAACAGTAACCCAAAGTCAAAATGAAAGAGAAAACAAATCATCCAACCATTTTACATCCCTCCCTCACCCCCTTGTTCTCCATCTACTCCCTCCCTCCCCCCTCCATCCCGCCCCCGCCCGTCTTCCTCGCCCGTCTCACACGCAAACAAGAACAGCAAAAGAAAGCTAAATCACCGGGCAAACAAACCAACGCAAACACCCACTGGACAGAACAAGCAAACATAGTTGATGGACAGTTGAACCCGGCTTCGTGCAAACACATTCCTCGCTATGGTTCGATGGTGGCGTATTCACAGTAAAAGGGGGGGCGGGGCGAGGGGCGGGGGTGGAGAAAGGGGTGTGTGGGGTTGGGGGGTTGGGGAGGGGGGTTAAATGAGGAAGGAAGACGCGGAAGAAGAGGGGAAGAAACGGCAATGTATGGGAGTGGTTCCGCCGCGTGGGAACTGCAAAGGTTTCAATCCGTTTCGCTCCGCTTCATTACCGGTTCGCTGTCGGAACGTTTCGGAGCTTCACTTCTTCAAAGAATCTTATCAAATGATTTGTCCCTTTTTTTTGCTTCCGGTGATCGAGTTTATTGCAGTTTATTCTTCTTCTTCTCCTTCCCATATTCACATAAACGGACTTGGAAACAAACCTTTAAACTTGACACGGACGGCCCGCTTGTCCTGGCCGGATGTTCACGCTCCCTGGGTTTCGAATTAAATTTCTCCGTCGCGAGGGAGGAGTCATTCACACTTACCACAGCCTAGGGCGCACGCGAGTGTACACGGGCCCTCCCCCACACGAGCCCTTTCATGCGGATGTCGACCTTAATGCCATCTGGCCTTAGGACGAGGGCTGCCATGCGTTTCGTCTTTTGTGTGGATACGCCTCTCTTTTTTTTTTTTTTCTCTCTCTCTCTCTCTCTTCTATTCTCATTTTTTTTTCTCTTCGCGTCGCGTAACCTTCTGCCTCCGTTCGGATGAGCGTCGGCCTAATCTCGAGCTTATTATCTCCGGGGATAAGGTCGAGTTTCTCTTTGCATCCCCGTATCCACGTCGGCCTTGCCGTATCTTGAGCCAAGGTGTTTTGTCCGTCCGCCGTATCATTTTCCCCGGACCATTTCGAGGGCTAATAACGCCACTATAGATTGGTATCATTATCATATGATTACCCGACGCAGCTGGAAATGCCATTAAGTCACTAATTACCGGGGGAAAAGAGGCTCGTCTACAGTGTTGTGTGCGTGAAGAACCGCCCGAGGGAAGGCAGCGCGCGGGTCCTCCCTTCCGCTTCGCGCCTCTCGGGGAAAGACGGGGCTGCAGTTTTTTGTTTTTTTTCCTTGCACTTTCTAACGTTGCTTCTTATGCAAGGGAAGTGTATGTGTGTATAATTGGTTGAGAAATGGGGCTTGGAGTAATGCTCGATGCAGTCGATATTTTTCACTGATTATCGAGATGTGAGAATCTTTATATCATACTCTTATGATGATGATAATGATGATATGATATATAAATAAGGATAATAATAATAATAATTATTATTATTATTATAGTAATAGTAATCATTATCATCATTATCACTGTTATCATTTTTCCCATCATCATCACCATTATCACCAACGAAAACAACAAAACAAAACTTCATTTAGTACATGTAATAGTAAGCAACCTTTAGGCCTATCTGAGACACCAAGTTCTGCATGAGTGACGACCGCCTGAGGCAAGGTAGCTCTTATGGCGTATGTGT
>BOPN01006349.1:5000-10000 GCA_017312705.2 Penaeus japonicus
ATAAGTTGTTTTTAATGTTGAAGACAATGATTATAAAAAAGATATAGTGATGATTAAATAAAAATTATAATGATAGTAGCTAAGATAATAATGATAATAACAATGATAATAATGATAACGAAATTAACAGTTTAAGTAATGATAATGATAATTGTTATTGCTAATGATAACGATGATGTTGATAATGATAAAAACAATAATGAGGATAATAATGATACTAATGATAATAGTATCAATAAAAATAATGACGATAAGGATAGTAATACAAGTAATAATTATAATAATATTAATAATAATACTGAGAAGGATAATGATGATACTCATGATAATGATAATAATTATGATGATAATGAAGATCATGAAAAAGATAATTACATCAATGACAGTAACAAAATAATAATAATCATATTGATAATATTGATGCTAATAATAATGATGAAAATGATAATGATAATGATATATATGATAAGAGTCATAATGATAATAACAATGATGACAAAAATGATAATGATAAGCGTTATAATGATGATAACAATGATAACAGTGATAATCATAATAGCAATCATAATAATTATAATGTAATAATGATAAGGATTATGATAATAAAACAATGATGGCGATGATTATAATGATAAGAATTATAATAAAAGTAATGATAATAATGATACTACTACACTACTAATAATTGTGTTAATGATAAGGATGACAATTATTATGATAACAATAATCATATTGCTGATAATAAGTAAAACAATGATAATGATAATGATGAAATGTAGTAATGAACATAATTCAGATGATGATGATGATAATGATGATACTAATAGCAATATAAATACTACTAATAATAACGAAAAAGAAAATACAAAGAAGAAAAAGAAAAAAAAAAAAAAACAGTTCTAGGAAAATAAATCGGCGGTGGTTGCGTGGGCGTGGGCGTGGGCGGTCAAAAGGAATCACACTGTACACCGTTCTTAGGCCAGCCCGCATATCGTAACATCCCAGCGAACAATGTTAAACACACGGCTGCCAAAACGCCAAATTCCTGTACCTTACTCTCACGCCGTGATTCAAAAAGCGGGGAGAATAATAATCTGGGTGTTCATTTCTCCGATTTTTTTTCTTAAAACGATTTTTCGCTTTCGTCGGAGGGAGGGAGGAGGGAGGGATAGGGAGGGAGGGAGGAGAGGGGTAGAGGAGGGTAGGGGGAAGAAGGGAGGGTGGGGAGGGGAGGGGAGGGATAGAGGAGGGAAGGGGGAAGAAGGGGGAGGGTGGGGGAGGTAGCTCATATGTCGCAGTGCGGAATACACTTGCGGGGCAAACTCAGGGAGGAGGGATAGAGGAGGGAAGGGGAGGGGAGGGGAGGGGAGGGGAGGGATAGAAGAGGGAAGGGGGAAGAAGGGAGGGTGGGGAAGGGAGAGGGAGGGTTAGAGGAGGGAAGGGGGAAGAAGGGAGGGTGGGGAGGGGAGGGGAGGGATAGAGGAAGGAAGGGGAAGAAGGGAGGGAGAGGAGGGGAGGGATAGAAAAGGGAAGTAGGAAGAAGGGAGGGAGGGGAAGGATAGAAAAGGGAAGGAGGAGGATAGGGGTGGGGGGTGGGGAGGGGGTGGAAACTATTCACCGAGCGTCTTATAAGAAAATGACCGAGATTGGAGTCCGTACGTCATGTCGCCACCGCATCCGTTTTGCCGCGAATGTACGTTATTTATTTTTTTATTTTTTTTTCTTCCCGATGTCATTCTTTACTGGATTTTCGCGATTACTGCGGTTGCGAATCTGCCGTTTACGGAATGCCGCAAGATGACGCTGGGATTGCGGTAGAGAGAGAAGAAGGAAATTGTTCGTAATTTTGTTCCCGTTCGTGACGATGTGGCCTCGAGAGAGAATTTTAATTGTGGTATTTTTTCACGTTTTTAGAATTTTTAAAATCAGCTTGAACACACACATACAAAAAAACATTATTACAGAATTCGAAAAAGGATAAGAAATGTTATAATCAATACTCAAGGAATTTAAAAGATCTTGTACAAAGAATTTGAAACAGTTGTTGCATAAATAAACTTACGTAGCGGACGCAAACATAATGCACGCTAATGTTGCACAGTAGCACACTCATTTGCATATTAGAATTCATTGTCCGAGTTCCTAAGTATTACAGTCATTACGTATTTTTTAATTAGATATTTCTTTTTTCTTAATTATCCTATTCTCTTCCTATATTTTGTTTCTACTTATACTAATTGCTATCTATTTCGTTTATATCTATTTTTCAGTTCATTAAATTATTGATCCATTTTATTTCAGACTTTTATTTTTCAACTTCTATTCATGAATATCTGCTCTATTTCATTAATATTCGCGAATTCATTGAATTGATGATCATATCTTTATATAATTTTATCTAATTATTTTTTTCATATATGATTCATATTCTTATGATTTTCTAATTTATTCAATATCGTTAATTTATTTCTTACTATAACGTTCGTTCATATTACGATAGATAGACCCAATCCGACACGCAAACGACCAAACATTATGAGACCGAACGAATTAATTGAAAAAAAGAGCATTTTTAAAAAGAAATTAGAGGATGAAAAATGAATGTATATTCTTTTAATTAATATCATCCTGACAAGATGACTGGTTGTGAATGATGGCTGGCGATCATATTTCTAATACATATATTTGATGAAAAATATCTGTCAACTTTTCTCTCTGATATCACGCACACACACGCTAATAACACACAATGACGTGAAGTTTAATTTCGCGAACGCTTAACCACAGAACGGTTCGTATTTGTGTTTGATAAAGGCATTGGTCTAAACCGAAACGTTATGTATTTCTGTCCTAATGAAATTCGTTATCAAATTGTAAATACCTGTACATGCATCTGAACATACATGCACTAGATCACAGGTAGGTCTAAATATACACATATACATGGGCATACACACACAGCTAAACCGACTGTCGGATACTGACACTCTGATTAAAACACACACACACACACACACACACACACACACACACACACACACACACACACACAAGCACACACACACACAAGCACACACACACACACAAGCACACACACACACACACACACACACATACACACACACACACCTCCCTCCCGCCCATACACACACACACACACACACAAACCTCCCTCCCGCCCACACACGCAAATAAGATATCAAAATATCAGAAAAAAGAGATCGTAGGAATGCGGAGACAAGCTAATAACCAGTAATCAGAGGAAGGCATTTTTGACATCAATGCCTGACTCAGGAATCCCATAATCCCAAAATCACTCCTTTCAATGAATGATAGTTGTTTAGGCTTCTTTTCCAATATCTCCGAGGACTTTTCCAAGTGGTTATTTTAAGTGCGTGCAAGATGCCGTCGCGTTATCCGTCCTTATTTGCAGTGATTGCATGGCATTTCCTTTGATGTATTGCCACGTGGCAGCTTTCTGGGCGATGGGTGTATAAATTTCACAGCAATCGCTACTGGAAAACACATAGATTTAAACCCAGTCATGTAGATCTAAAACGCACATATATAACTGAATATCTTTAAGCCTGAATAAAGACACCACAAAACGGTTGAAATGAGCAGCTATTCGACACGGAGCTCAGGGAAAGATTGGCCTTTGTCACACCATCTGTGCTGGATGACAAAAAGCGCAGAGTGGATGCTAACACACAGTTTGTCGGGTTAATTTGTTTTATGACTTTATAATAGAGGGTGATTCATTTTCGAAATAAAACGTCTAGAATTCGCCAGAAATGTAGACGGGCGGATAGCTATTTCGGTAACTAAGGAAAAATTTGTAGAGAGAAAGAGGTACAGTGATAAATGCGATGAAATATCAGTAAAACAATGATAAGATATTCATATAAACAGAACACTCGAGTTTATATGAAAACATAGGCTAATCTACACGTGCACATTAATATCATCTGATTTTGGATGAAGTCTTAATAAAACAACCAATAACATTTTTTTTCTATCCCCCCAATCGAAAATAAATTAACCATTAATCATAACAATGGTAATTACACTTACGATTTATAATCATTTAGCATACTAACCATCTCCAGACTGAAGCAGAAAAAGTCGATAATATTTTGCACGCATTAAGGAGCGCTCACTTACGGTGCATCCGCATGCCTCTTAAAATATTTACTAAAGCACAAATCAGTTTAAGTTGCTAACACTGCCGAATGACGTAATGTCAGATACTCCAGGTTCTTTAGTTAAATTATGCGGATTGAGTAGGAATGCATAAACAAAGTTGGGGGATATTTAATTGTCACAGAACACGTTATTTAATTTTTTTTTTCTAGAAGTTAAAGTTATTTTACAAAGCAGAAAAATGTATAATATATACACATGTGTACAATTATTTGTATTTATATGCACAGATATATTGTCTACGTATACATGTATAGATACATATACGTATAGATACATATATACATATACATAAATATGTATATATATATATAAATATATATATATATATATGTATATATATATATATATATATATATATATATATATATATATATATATATATATATATATATATATATATATATATATATATATATATATATATGTATACATATACATATACATATACATACATACATACATATATATATATATATATATATATATATATATATATATATATATATATATATATATATATATGTATGTATGTATATATATACATATATACATATTATATTCATGATTGTATGCAATTTATAATACATTATTTATAATAATTTATTTATACAGAGCGATTTATAAATCGCTCTGTCTATCAATCATGCAGTCACATAAAAAAAAAAAAAATAACGAAACCAAAACAATATCCAGACAAAAAAACAGACAAAAACAAAAACAAATCAACGACAACAAAAACAAGACAAAAAAGAAGAAAAAAAAAAAAAACGAAGACTTTTTTTCTCCTCCTGCTC
>BOPN01006349.1:23530-28530 GCA_017312705.2 Penaeus japonicus
TCTCTTTCTCCCATTTTCTCCTTTTTTACTTTCACTCTGTCCCGCTCTCTCTCTCTTTTCTATCCCCCTTTTATCATCTTTAAAGGAGGGTGTGAGGGAGAGAGAAAGTGAGTGAAGGAGATTGGCTGAGAGAGATTGAGAGAGGAAGAGAGAGAGAGCGGGGGTGGGGGGAGCGGTGGAGCGAGTACAAACCAAATCATTTCCAAGTTGTTGATATCTGACTCATCAGCAAATAATGATGACGTAACCAGCGGATCTAGTTCATCGGGGATTTCCCTTCTCGTATTTTGCTCTCTTGAGACACTTTCAGACAGATTAAGAACTAGGAGCAGAAAAGAGGGAGGAGGAGGAGGAGGATTAGAGAGAGGCGTGTAAATGTGTTTGTGTGTGTAGGGGTGGGGGTGGGGGGTTTGGGGGGGTCTTTGTGTGGGTGGGTGTTTGTGTGTGTGTGGGGTGTGTGTGTGTGTGTGTGTGTGTGTGTGTGTGTATGTGTTTGTGTGTGTGGGGGGGGGTGTTGTGTGTGTGTGTGTGTGTGTGTATGTATTTGTGAGTGTGTGTATATATATGTATATATTTACATATATATATATATATATATATATATATATATATATATATATATATATATATATATATATATATATACACACACATTTTCTTCACTTCTTCCTTTTCTCTTCCATGCATCTTATATTCCTTTCCCAAATTCTTATCCACCTTTTCTCAATATTTGTCCATCATATTTATCAATTACTAGACCCAACGTATCTGATTAACCCCATCGCACATAATTAAAACCAAAATGCATGATTCCTCTGAATTCTATTTCCTAATCAAGTCATGAGATTTGGCAGACGAAGCTCTGTGCATGACTGCGCCCCTTGAGCGACATTAATACACTGCATGATGATTCATTCCTATTGCTTCTTCTCTTTCTTCTGTTTCTTCATCTTTCTCCTGATCTTCAGAATTATCATTTGTATTTTCGTTTTCACTCAACTTCACTGTCTTTAGAATTATCAATACTATATTTGTTATTCTATAGCATTATCGATATTATTGTCATTATGATCATTACCATCATCTTCATCATCATTGTCATCATTAGTTTTATTATTGTTGTAATCATTATACTATTGACGCAATAGTTTTAAATATATTCATTATTTTCATTATTACTTTTATCATTAGCATTATTATAATTCCCCTTTTCATCACTATCATTATTGTCATTATCATTATAATTGTTATTATTATCATTATTTTCATTATTACTTTTGTTATTATTGTTGTTACTGTTATCATTATCATTTACACTGTTGTTATTGTTACTATATTTATCATTATCATTAAAATTATCATTATTATTGTCATTATCATCACTATCATTATCATCTCTATCATCATTATCATTATCATTACTATCATTGTTATTCTCATCAATATTTCTATTGTTACTGCTGTTGTTATCAACATTGTCATTATTATCATTATCATTAATGTTATCATATTGTTATCATTATCATTATCATTATAGTTATTGTCAATATCGTTATCATCATTATAGTTCTCATCATCATTATTCTCATTATTGCCATTATCTCTATTATTATCATCGCTATCGATATCATCATTATCATTATCACCATCATTACCACGACAACAATCAACAGCATCCCCATTATCATTATAATCATCAACACAACAAACACGGCACAAACCCAGCCACATGCAAACAGGAAGCCCATAAAATAAACTTGGCGGCTTCGCGCTAAAATGCACATCAAAACAACATATGATCAATACGTGAATAATGATGCATGAACAATCACTGACACAGACAATGATATAAATGTTTTGCTATGATTTCGCACCTGTGTTTGGCACGATCAGGTGTCAGCTGTTTTAGGTGGTTGAGTGTTTGTTTGTTTGTTTTTTCGTTGTTGTTGTTGTTTTTTTCGTTTTTTATGCGGAAGTGATGCTTGTTGTGTCTTGGGAATGAAGTGTTATGATGCAATTTTTTTTTTTTTTTTGTGTGAATTATTTTAGATAGTAGTGGTAGTGAAGAGTAGGCTGTGGTGTTGTATGGTGAGCATTGTGATATGGTGATTAGGAGGCATTGGTGATAGTAATAGTGATGATAAGCTATTAGGGATGGGGGCGGGATGATAATAATGATAAGGATAATGATGATAGCACATAATGATCATTTTAATAATGATGGTGATTATGAGAATGATAATGATGGTGATGATGAGGATGATTGTAATAATGATGTTTGCAATAATGAAGATATGACAGTGATAATGATGATTATGCTAATGGTGATAGAAATTATATTCATTATTGTTGTTACTATTATAATTAGTATCACCATTGTTATCATCATTATCATTATTACTATCATGGTTATTATTATCATTATATATCTTATCATCTATATCATTTTCATTATCCTTATCATTATTATCATTACTATTATCATCATTATTATCATTATTTTTATCATCATTATTATCAGCATTATCATTATCATTACTATCACCATTATATCATTATATTATTATCATCACAATCTCTATGATTTTCATCATTATCATCATAATCATTCTTATCATTATTGTTGCTAATATTATTATCGTTATTATCGTTATCATTATTATCATTTATCACCATTATTACCACTCTTGTCATTTTTATCATTACTACTGTCGTTATCACTATTATCATCATTGTAATAATGATAATTACAACAATAACGGTAATGATAATAATAGTAATGATGATAATGATGCAGATGATGATAATGATAATAATGATGTTTTATAAATCATAATGAAAATACAGATAATGATATTAATTATCAAATGACAATAATGGTGATAATGATATTAGTTATCAAATGACAATAATGATGATAATGATTTGGACAGTAATCATGACAATGATAATAATAATGACAATAATGCTAAAAAAAATATTACAATGATAATGACAATACTTCTAGGAAGAAAAATAAGAAGAATATAAATTATAATAATGAGGATGATAATGATAATGATATTGACGATAATAGTAATGATAATAATGTGAATAACAATATGAATGATAATAATGATAATGACAATGAGAGAAAATAATAACAATAATAAAGATATGATAGCAATAATGAAAAGGAAGGATAATGATAATAATGACAACGATAATGATGTTAAAAGTAATAATATTATCCACAAAGATGATTATGAAATGAAAATAATTACAATAACAGTAACTTAGGCGACATCTCTCAAATCAGGTCACGATGATCATGACCCACTTTTCCATGAGAACAGGTGTGACCTTTTTTCCAAACTGATTGATGCAACCAGTGACATGTGGCAGCTCCTCCACCACCTTTCTATGAGTGTAGCGTTAACCTTTTGACCTTTAACGTTAAGTGCCAAAGTTAAGTGATACTAGAAAAGTGCCATCAGTTCGGTCCGTTATATGAATCCTTTTTTTATTTTTTATTTCTTCCATTTGTTTCCTCCCTTTTTTGGGAGGGAGGATGTAAATGCAAGATCAATCAATTCGAGTAATGCTGTATGGATGGAAACCATTAAGAATTCCTTTTTTTTTTTTTTTCAAAACATAACATAATATGAAACGTATGATGACCTTTCAGTTCTTTCATCCACTTGATCTGTTTTCTATCACTTTACATGTTGTTATATTAGAAAACGATTTCACGAGATTTCTTCTTTGTGAGAACGCATGACTGGCTCGAAATGGTGGTTATTTCAGTAAAGTAATATTAGGTTTGGGTGTTGATATAGACACATCGAACTCCTTTGGTATGAATACATCTAATGATAATAATGACAATGAGGTAATAGTGATGATGATGATGAGAATAGTGGTCATTTTTATCTTTATCATCATTCGTATCATTATCATTATCATTATTATCATTATTACAATCATTAACATCCATATTATCATTACCATCATCATCACTATCATCCTCATTGCTTCTGTTATGATCATATTTATAACTATTCTTATCATTATCTTTTCCATTATCATTATATCATCTTCATTATTGATATTTATATTTTGTTAGCAGTATCATTATATTTTTATTATCATTATTATCATTACCATTACTGTAATCATTATCAATACTTTAATTGCTATAACTATTATTATCATCATTATTACAATATTATAACCATAACCATCACCATCATCACCGCCATCATCATTTTGATTGCGAAGTGGCTAACGCACAGTGGCCAGTGCTAAGACCTGCCTGTTACAGCGGATGAAGCAACAAAGAAAACCCAAGATCTTTGCAAGATGAAGGGTATTAGGTTTGATGAGGTTATTCGGTACATGTATGATTTAGGTAAGTTTAGATAAGTTAGGCTGGAATGGGATATGATAGGCTAGCTACAACATAGACATGCGTCTGCAGCAACATTAAAACTTGTGCCAAAACTTCATTGCTGTAGCTTAGGTCATTGCCCCATAATCATTTTTTATCATCATTATTATTATCTAAAAAAATGGGATGCTGATGATAGTGCTAACATCGAGAAGAAAAGGAAAGTGATAATAATGATGATGATGACAACACTGAACGTATGTCTGCAACGTACCACTCTTTCCGGAAGTAAATGGCAACACAAAATTCCCTACGATCTCCTTGCAATTAACTTCAAGTGTAGCCACTTGGTTCATGGGTATGTTGATGGTTAGTTTACCATCAGTACCTAATGAATTTAACCATATAAAGCCATAAAAACGTTCCCAACAGACCCATAGGCAGTATCAACCATCTGTTTACATGATCTACTGCCACTCCAATATCGCCCTATGTACTTAATCTGCCATGAATACACAAAGTACATCCAACTACAGTCTCACAGCTTAACACGACCCAAAGGCCACGGAATAAAGAGCCTACACGGAGGTTACAGGCGCTCGTAGTGTATGTACATCCCTTCTGACGACCT
>BOPN01006349.1:43530-46030 GCA_017312705.2 Penaeus japonicus
AAAAAGTAAGCCCGATGTAACTTTGAAAGCACTTTAATTTCGGATTTTTGAAAGCAAGGCAACCGGAATAACGTTGGCTCCGGATAAATGTGTGTAGAGGGCGTTTTACATGATCAAGCCGGGCCATTAACACAAACATTTCCGAGCAATGATGCAATATTGATGATATCAATGATGATGAGGATAGGAATTATGATAGTAGTGTTTATGATAATGACGATGGTAATGGTTAGGATGATAATGATTATGATGGTAATTAAAGTGATGATGAGTGTACCAATGATGATGATAATAATAGTAATGATAATAATTGACGTAGAAAATACGAGCCTGAATGATTGGCAGATATGACTACATGGAATATTTGTCCTGATATTCTGTTCGTGTCATTTATCAATTCATGCTTGCATAAATTATGTTAAAAAAATGAAACCAAAAATGTTTAAGGAAAGAGAACATGTGCTGAGGGAGAGATAACGAAATACATTTAAGTCGAAGCCACGCAAAAAAAAAAAAAATACACGCGGATAAGAAAAAAAAGGAAAAAAATAGACCATCCATTTCACAAGTATAAATTCCGATCCACATATGATAGACATGACATTTTACACTGATTTACATAACAGTAGCTATCTAAGAAGTGATTTCCCTTTATTCATGTCCATTGTGTCTCTGTGACCTGCACTGACCTAGTCGCTTGGTCGTTAAAGGTCTCAATTAACTCGTGTTCCCTTTTATTACAAATAGCTCATCCTTCCAGTAACTTCTTTAACCCCAAAATAAATAAAAAAACATCTCTTGACTTACATCGACCCCCTCCTCCCCTATCACACCAAAACAAAACGAAGATTGCGTGTTTCATACAATCCTACGAGCGACTTCAAACCCCGAGAGACAAAGACAAACAGGTCAGCCGTTTATGACCTGTATTCACTACGGTCGTTTAACAGGCCACTCGGATACGCACATACCATTGGTCGAAACTAGCCACCTCCAAAAGCATGAATGGCCTAAATCTAGCAGCTATTGGGATTACTAGGCTCGAGGTATTAAGGGTCACTAGCCTCGCTGCTCTTAGGGAAATTCAGGAAAACGGACACTTCGCTTTATCGCATCCAATCAATATCATGTGAACTCATGGCAACGCTTAGAATGGTTATGGTTATGTATGGAGTTGCGTGATGTGACTATATTTTTTGGAAATGTTTGTCTGGGTGAGGTGGGTTTGGGTTGCTAACTCCTTTTTGAACATTTATTGAAGAAAATACTTTTTGAAGATGTGCATAAAAATGTGGCCTTTTTCCTTATTCATTTACATGGTGATGATTATATTTTTGTTACATTTCTTTTTCTCTCTCTATCCTGGAAAATATTCTGAAAAAGCACATACAACAGTCTGAAAAATAGTTCTATCTTCCTACGATCATACAGATAAATAGAGAGAGGGACAGATATACGGACAAATAGACAGGGAGACAGACAGAAAGGAAGACAGGCAGTGAGAGAGGGAAAGAAAGAGAAAAACAGAGAAAGAGAGAGATTATTATATATACAAGAACTGTTGAGAAAAAAAACGATATCTTCGCACTTTCAGGCAACCACATTCCTTTTGGTTTTGTATATAGCCGAATTAGACACACACACACACACATACACATATACACACAAACACACACACACACACACACACACACACACACACACACATATATATAGATAGATGGATGAATAGGTATGCAAAAAGATACATAGAAAGATAAATAATATTGCATACATGCCGCTAAACTTCTTTTTACTGTAAATGGTCCCCCTTTTCGTTGAAAACTCCGGCAACGCTTCGAGTAAAAATACAAATCAAGGTAGATAAACACTTACCCAGAATCCCATTCAATCCCTAGAGAGCATCGTTAGAGCACAGCCACAGACGATACTATTACGCGAGAGTAATGGGAACATTCTGTATAGGACTCCGCAAATAATTCCTAGTAAATATATGTATATGTATGTATGTACATGTGTGTGTGTGTGTGTATATATATATATATATATATATATATATATATATATATATATATATATATATATATATATGTATATATGTGTGTGTGTGTGTGTGTGTGTGTGTGTGTGTGTGTGTGTATGTATATATATTGTAAGGCTAATCAATATTTTGGTGAAAAGCCTTGTCTTATATAAGAAAGAGAGAGAGGGGGGGAGGTGAAGAAAAAGGAAGAAAAAAAGAAGAATATGTGAATGAAAGATAGATGGGTGGATAGAGAGAAAGAAATAGAGAGAGACAGAGGAGTGAAAGAGGATGGAAAACAAGAATGCGATAGAGGAAGGTAAAGAAGATGGATAGCAAGGAAGAGAGAAAAATAGAGAGATTTTTGTGCGCCTCTTCCTTCTCCATCTTTATCGGTGTTAGATAAACCGGAGATGAATATCGGCTGGGAAGAAGGGCAGGGAGAAGATCTGCATGATGCTGGTGGGATGAAGGCGA
>BOPN01006349.1:68530-71030 GCA_017312705.2 Penaeus japonicus
GGAAGGGAATGGAGGGAGAAGGGGAAAAAAGAGAAGGACGGGGAGAAGGAAAGGAATAGTGAAGGAGGGAAGAGGTGGAGGAAAAGGAAGGGGGGGAGAGGGGACGAGAAAGGTGAAGGAGGAGGGGGGGGGGGCTAGTAGTCACCCCGTACCTGTGACATCTGTCTCTCAGTTGGTAAGTATCATCGTTTTTATTTGTTTCCTTTTCTGCTTTTATTTTTTTTTATTATTATTGCAGTTACTACAATTCTTTAATCATTATTTATAATATTGTCATAACGTTGTAGTGATACATGTCATTCACATACACATTGCATTACATCACTATCATTGATAAGGGGATGACTATCACCATCATCATCATCTACCTCCTCCCGCGTTACTATCATGATCATAACAACCACCATAACCATGAACACCAAAATCACCACAGTTATCATTATATTTACAACCATTATCACCAACACCCTCACAACCACTAACATCGCCACTATAACCACCATAAATAACATAAAATCACCAACACCCTCACAACCACTAACATCGCCACTATAACCACCATAAATAACATAAAATCACCACCACTATAACCACCATAAAAAACATAACCACTGTAACCACTATCACGCCCATAACCACAAAATCCTCACCATCACCACCACTAAAACCACCACCATCACAACTAAAACCACAAAATCCTCACCATCACCACCATCACCACCACCACCATTAAATCCCCCCCCCCCCCCCCATAAACCTCTCTTGCGTAATTACCATCTTCGGCGGTCCCACCCCCACCTCAAACCGCCCTTCGCCGAAATGAGTTGGACGCAAGCCAGACTTGATCTCTAATTGACGAAATCGAAGGGAGAATCGACAGCTTTTCTCCACGAATCTCAAATCTGTGTCGTTAATCCTTTTAGTTCTTTGTTCCCGCCGATGGTGTTGGGGTGTTGGTGTTTTTTTCTTTTCTTTTCTTTTTTTTTACCTCCACTAGGAAGAGAGGGGTGTACGGGGGGAGGGGGAAGGGGGGAAGGAAGAAGGAGGGAGGGTGGGAGGACGAGGGGAGGGGGGGGAGGGAGAAGGACGAGGGGAGGGGGGAGTTAGGGTGAAGGAGGGGGAAAGGGTGGATAGGGAGAGAGATTCAGGGAGGGAAGGGAGTTATAGGGAGGGAGGGAGGGAGGGAGGGAGAGAGAGAGAGAGAGAGAGAGAGAGAGAGAGAGAGAGAGAGAGAGAGAGAGAGAGAGAGAGAGAGAGAGAGAGAGAGAGAGAGAGCGGAGATAAAGACCAATATATGATCGTAAAACAATAAACGGGTTGAAAAGCGAGGTACCACTAACCCTCAAAGCACGCGCCTCTTGCTCAACAAAATTCTAAACTAAAATGGATTCTGATTTTGACCAATACTGACCGAAAAATATGTTATATTACTTACATATGTGCGAGTACGTGTGTGCGTGTGTGTTTACTTTTATGTAATCATGTTTACGTGTAAACAAATCACATTAATGTAGACAATAATCTACATATATACACCCATTCCAATTTGAACGAACTTTTTCACATTCATTCTATGATATAAACAAAAATGTATTACTGATCCTTCTCTTACAAGTTACGATTATATATATGATTTGGTTTTCACATTTTTAATAATCAAACTCTTCCAACTTGTTTTAAAAGATCCATTTGTCTTTGCGATAAAAAATAATTCACAGACCGATACTTCAATTTGAGTAACAATTATAAAAAATATATGGTCTGTAAGTTAAAATCTTTCATTATTAACATGAATGTATATATGTGAGTATATATATGTATATATATCTATATATATATATATATATATATATATATATATATATATATATATATATATATATATATATATATATATAATAACACAAAATGTCACAAAGCTAATAAATAACAGTTATTTTGACTGCATTTATTAATATCATCTTTGAAATACATATATGTCGAGGCTATAGGTTTTTCCGTTGTTGTAACAATGGAATCTCGCCTCTACCGACTATATGATTGAATCGTGTTATGATTCTTTCTCATAATCATAATCTACGTCTGTTTGGTTCTTGAATTATTGCTTTGTTTTCTATCTATATATCTCTGTCTTTCTCTCTCTCTTTATCTTTCTCTCTCTCTCTTTCTTTCCTCTCCATCTTTTTGTGTATGTTGTGTGTGTCTTTCTCTCTCTCTCTCTCTCTCTCTCTCTCTCTCTCTCTCTCTCTCTCTCTCTCTCTCTCTCTCTCTCTCTCTCTCTCTCTCTCTCTCTCTCCGCCTGTCTTTCTCTCTTTCTCGAACTCCAAATATAGATTTCCATTTCCATTAATCAAGACGAAATTCATAATATCCTCTTTACAAAGATCTCCCGTATTTACAAAAATACTTTCGATTTGATACTTATGGCTGCAATTATGTCCGCAAAAGGCATTAAACTGCAATATGTCTTACTCTCTTTGTCTAAAGTATCTTAAGTGAA
>BOPN01006350.1:15000-17500 GCA_017312705.2 Penaeus japonicus
TATGTATTCTTTTCCATTCAAACCCGTAGTGCTTCAGATTGATACTTTGAATATGATAGCATTCAACAAAATATATTTACAACTTGGCATACAATATGCCTTTGATAGTTGTGAATGCCATGAAATTACAGATCAAAGCTTTGAAAACGTGCAATGTATGAGGCACATACTAACTTTACGATAGCAAAAAACTAAATTTATATCACTTTATCAAAATCAGATATTATGTGTTATAAATCTAGATGATATTTTGTATTGTGTGTCTGTGTATTGTTTTCATTTTCGATTTCTGATAAAAACTCTCTCTTTAATATTATCAAAACTGATCATTTATGTGGAGAGAAGGAAAGAGAGGGAGAGAGAGAGAGATGGAAAGAGGGAGAGAGAGAGAGAGAGAGAGAGAGAGAGAGAGAGAGAGAGAGAGAGAGAGAGAGAGAGAGAGAGAGAGAGAGAGAGAGAGAGAGAGGAGAGAGAGGAGGAGGAGAGAGAGAGAGAGAGAAAGAGAGAGAAGGAGGAGACATCTAATATATATATATATATATATATATATATATATATATATATATATATATATATATATATATATATATATATGCATATACACACACACACACACACACACACACATACACACACACATATATATATATATATATATATATATATATATATATATATATATATATATATATATATATATATATATACATATATATATATATATATATATATATATATATATATATATATATATATATATATATATATATATATATATATATATATATATATATATATGTATATATATATATATATATATATATATATATATATATATATATATATATATTATATATATATACGCGTGTGTATGTGTGAGCGTCCCATCGGGAAGTTTTAAAGCAATAAACACTCTTTTGCAGTCTAGTGAGCAACATAACGAAGATAAAAGTGGAAGAAGCAATATTGACAAGCTCCTTGCCATTTCCCCGGCAAAATCTTGTCACTCTGCCATCATGTGTCAACTGACTGTGCTGAATGAAGCGTTGCTGGCTGAATCAGCACGTTGCATGGTGTGGATAAATCATTGATAAAGAGAGGAATGATAGCGAAAATGTGATGATACAAGAAATGGGAGAGTGATGATATACTCCTATATAGATATATGTGTTTGTGAATAAACACATTCTAAAAATAATTGTAATTATTAGTTAGTTTATCTTGCAGCCACGTGACTATAAAAGATTTTTAAAAAGATTTCCCTTCCAGATGACCATTAAAACATTTTATATTAGTTTCAGATTTATAAATTCACGCCAACTTTGGTGCGTCAGAAGGAGCATCAAATTTTCTGCAACATAAATCATATATGCATTGTTGCATAAGACGAAGTGCGACGTATAACATCGGGAACACTAGCCAACGCTATGCATATGCGCAGATTATAAAGAATGTGTTTACTAGTGTTTATATCTGCGGCACAAACGTCTTATTTCTCGTTGATGTGAGATCGTAAATATTGATAGCTTTTCGTACGCGTTTATGAACGAGCAAAGCCCAGCAGTGTCCGATATTTTATTCCTCTTCACTGGACGAGTTACGAGTTGTTTATGTCATAGAGTTGTATGTCAAGTCATATCACCCTGGCTGATAATGACTGATAATATCATAATGCGTTCTTATGCTTCAGATTTATTTCAGTGAATTTATGCAATGAATTATGCATAATATTGTCATCAAGATTCATGGTAGCATATTTCATGTACAGTGACTATCGTGGGTTGTACAGTGAACAGGGTAAAGATTCTTCATACTGTGTTTCTTATACCAGGATCTATACTTCCGCCTATATTGAATAAAATAAATCATATTATAATGCACCATACTGTATTGATTCTCATTCACTCGGTAGTACATTGGTTTATAAGTTCTAAGTGAGCTTTCGCAAGTCAATTAACATATTGCATCTTGATTAAAGCTTGCATATACCTACTGCACTGGGCATCACCATTCAACACCATATCGTTTACTTGTCCTAAGCATCATACTTTTTTCCAAGCCTTCATAGGAGACACCATATTGCACTATACCAAATACCAGATTGCATATCGACCAAGACACTGTATTATACTGTTAGCATCACGCACCACACTTTTCTGGACTGCACTGGAGACACCATATATTTTTTCTCTCGCTCCAGACACTGCTAAAGGCGCTGTCACACTCGCACTTTTCCGTCAATTTACTGAAAAATTGTTTAATTTTTGAACGAATTGTCGTTTGTTTTTTTTCTAGTCAGACGATAATTCCGAGTTTCCGCGTGAAAAAAAACATTTCCGTCGTCTTTTTAGCCAAGCTTACTCGAATCAAGAACTATATTCCAAAATCATTTATTATGACCAAATCTAATGGAATTCATTTTTATACATAATATCATAATATCAACAAACAGAAATATGCAAATCTAAATTTTATTTCCATAAATAAAATCTGTTTTAAA
>BOPN01006350.1:32500-34128 GCA_017312705.2 Penaeus japonicus
CATGAAGTTCAATTTTCTTTATCATTCATAGCCTTTAATTGCATTCGATTTTTACTTGCTCTCTCTCTCTCTCTCTTCTTTCTTGCCTCATTGCCTTATGTTTTTTTTTTTTTTTTATTATTATTTTCTTATTTTTGATTTATCCCCTATTTTTATTATCCCTTCCTTGTCACATTCTTCTTCTCCCATCTTCATTCTCTTTATTTATCAGTCTTTATTTCTATTTCTCTTTCTCTTTTCCTTTTATCTCACTTTCTCTTCTCTCTTTATGTCCTCTTTCTCTTTATCTTTTTCTTCTTCTCTTTTGCTCAATCTCACTTTCTATTCTCTTTCTCTTGACCTCTTTCTCTTCTATTTCTCTTTATCTCATTGTTTCAACTCTCTCTCTCTCTCTTATTCACTTTATCATCTCTTTCTATCGATCCATCTTTTCATTCTCTTAATCTCTGTTCCTCGTTATCTTCACTTCCTCCCGATCTTTCTTTCTATTTTCATTCTCTGTATCTCACTTTTTCTTTTTATCCTCTCTGTTTCTCTTTCTCTCTATCATCTGCCCTTTCTATGCAACATCACATCAATCTGTTTCTTCTTAATCCCCCACCCCTATCCCCACCCCCACAACCCACACCCTACCCCCACTCCCCACACCCCCACTCCCAACCCCATCCCTACCTCCACCCCAACCCCTCACCCAGCCCCAACCCCTCACCCCACTCACCACCCACACCCCCACTCCCTACCCCAACTCCCCTAGCCCCCACCCCATCCCACCTCCACCCCAACCCCACCACCACACCCTCCCCCTTCCTCCCACCTCCACCCCAACCCCACCACCACACCCTCCCCCTTCCTCCCACCCTCACCCCACACACCCCACCACCACACCCTCCCCCTTCCTCCCACCCTCACCCCACACACCCCACCACCCCTCCCCCATCGCTCCATTTACCCTCCAGTGTGGCTTTTATAACCCTTTTTAATCCTCGTGTAAGATCATGTAAAAGTCTTCATTATGTTACACCAAAGGTTATTTACTCATTAACTAAATAATTCGATCAACATATGCAATACAGACGTTGCTTATCAACCTAATTCTTTATTTTTTGGATGTTGTTTTTTATTAAGTGTTTGCCGTGTAAATATACGAGGGGGCAGAGCGGTAATGAGAACCTGAGTTGTTTGTTTGTTTGTTTACACTTTATATCGCAAGTATTTACGTAAACAATCATTGTTCATTATTTTTAAAAGTGTATTTATTTACCAAAAAAAAGAGTAAAAAAAAATCTATCCCTTCTTTTACACCCGAAGGTAGAATAACTTTGTAAGAATTATATTATCTTTATTCTACTAACGTACAGTACAGAAAGGGAGTTAAAAATTTACTAACCAATAAAAAAAAAGATAAATTGTTTGGACTAGTTAATGAAACGTACATGTTTTTCGATTTTGTATATTGTTTTTATTTTTATTTTCACTGAGTTTTACTGTAACAATCTGTTTTCGATAATGGATATAACTCTCAAAAAGTGTATCAATTGAAAATAAATGTGAATATATGTTTGTTTGTGTGTGTGTGTGTATGTATATATACATACATACATATATACATATACATATATGTATATATA
>BOPN01006350.1:61744-64244 GCA_017312705.2 Penaeus japonicus
ATGATCATCACCATCAGAATCGCCATCTTCATCATCACCATCATCCAGTTAAAATATTATATTACTTCTCTACGTGTTATCATGCTTAATTCATATACATTTTTTTTTTCATACAATTTGTATCATTTTCATTTCAGAATTAAGTCATTCCTGATTCCTACTATATACAGATATATTAACCGTTTCAAATCTTATCGTCAATTTTTCAGTGACTATCGTACTTCTAGTTTCTTCTTCTTGAACAGAACTTTATCATAAATCTGTTAAATATAGGTTAAGTGGTACAAAGAAATACCTTATATTATATTTATATTTATATTTATCTATTTATTCATTTATTTATTTTTTTTACTACCGGAATAAAACTGATTTGCACGCGCGTTCACTAAGAGAATAATTTATTCCTTTGAGAATTTATACTTTATATTAGAACCCTTTTTTTTATTCCATATTGTTACGTGGAATAACGATAAGATATGGTATTATGAAAGTTTTAGAGAATATCCATGGAACACTAATGGCGAAAAAATAATGTATCAAATTTATTATTTGAAAAATAAGATCTTTATTTTCTCCGAACCTTTCAAAGCCAGATATGAAAACGAATCCAGCGATATGAAAGAGAATTTATATAAGAAAAAGAGTAAAGGAAAGAGAAGAATGAATAGATCGGGAAGGATGGAAGTAAAAAAAAAAAAAAAAAAAAAAAAAAAAAAAAAAAAAAAAAAAGGAAGTAAAGGAAAAAAGGAAAGAAAAGAAGAAGAAGAAGAAGAAAAAGAAAAACACGATGGAAGAAAAGCCACAAGGAACACTAAACAAAAAAAAAGAAGAACGGAAGTACATTTATCTTCTTTTTTTTCTCTTTCTTTCCTCTCTCTTATTTTCCCTTCAAACTACTGGCACGCTTTGTTCCCCCAGCATCCTGCCTCTCAGCCTGAAAAATGAAATCTTTTGATCTCTGGACCGCATGCCCGGAAGCTCACACACTACAGCTTACTTTTAACACTTTACGACCCTTTGCTGGCTCTGGTTTCGTCAGATCACCATCAGGCACTCGAGTTCTTACCAGACGCTGGTATAATTAACGGTATATTTACACACGCGTATTCTCATATTTTCACGAATTTTGTGATATTGATGTTACGACGAGGGAATGTATGTATACACACACATACATATCATTATTATTTCCATTATCATTATCATTATCAATATTGTTACCATTGTATGTAGTAATAATATTATTGTTGTTGTTGTTATTATTATCATTATTGTTTTTATGATTATTAGCATTATCATTGATATCATTTATATCATTATTATCATTATTATCATTATTATCCCTATCATTTGTAGTAATTATTGATTATGAATAATTTTTATCACCATCATCATCACTATCATCATCACCATCAGAATCACCATCTTCATCATCACCATCATCCAGTTAAACAATTATCTTTTACTTCTCTATGTGTTATCATGCTTAATTCATATATATATATTTTTTTTAATCATTTGTATCATTTTTATTCAACATTAAGTCATTCCTGATTCCTTCTATATACTGATATATTAACCGTTTCAAATCTTATCGTCAATTTTTCATTGATTATCGTACTTCCAGTTTATCCTTCTTGAACAGAACTTTATCATAAATCTGTTAAATATAGGTTAAGTGGTACAAAGAAATACCTTATATTATTATTATTATTATTATTATTATTATTTTTTTTTTTTTTTTTTTTTACTACCGGAATAAAACTGATTTACACGCGCGTTCACTAAGAGAATAATTAATTATTTCTAGAATTTATACTTTATATTAGAACCCCTTTTTTTTATTCCATATTGTTACGTGGAATAACGTTAAGATATGGTATTATGAAGGGTTTAGAGAATATCCATGGAACACTAATGGCGAAAAAAAAAAAATGTAACAAATTTATTTCCAAAAACAGATAATTATGATCCTTATTTTCTCCGAACCTTTCAAAGCCAGATATGAAAACGAATCCAGCGATATAAAAGAGAATATATAAAGAAAAAAAGAGTAAAGAAAAGAGAAGAATGAATAGAGCGGGAAGGATGGAAGTAAAAAAAAGAAAAAAAGAAAAAAAAAAAAAAAAGGAAAGAAGAAGAAGAAGAAGAAGAAAAAAAAAACGATGGAAGAAAAGCCACGAGGAACACTAAACAAAAATAAAGAAGAACGGAAGTACATTTATCTTCTTTTTTTTCCTTTCTTTCTTTCCTCTTTCTTATTTTCCCTTCATACTACTGGCACGCTTTGTTCCCCCAGCATCCTGCCTCTTAGCCTGAAAAATGAAATCTTTTGATCTCTGGACCGCATGCCCGGAAGCTCACACACTACAGCTTACTTTTAACACTTTACGACCCTTTGCTGGCTCTGGTTTCGTCAGATCACCATCGGCCACTCGAGTTCTTGGCAGACGCTGGTATAATTAGCCCTATATTTACACACGCGTATTCTCATATTTTC
>BOPN01006351.1:2500-5000 GCA_017312705.2 Penaeus japonicus
GAGATGAAGGAGAATAAGCATTCGAGGGAAAGGAATCAAGGGAATTGTAAGAAGGGGAATGGAAAGATGGGAATGGTAATTTTTCGAGGGAAGGGGAAGGGGGGGAGAAGGGGCAAGGATGAACAAAAGGGGATCGGAGGAACATCGCTGGATGCTGGAGCGCCCTTTGGTCACTGCATTCACGCCCTTCGGTCACTCCATCTCACGCCCTTTGGTCACTCCGTCTCACGCCCTTTGGTCACTCCAACTCCCGCCCTTTGGTCACTCTATTTCGCGCCCTTTGGTCACTCCATCTCACGCCCTTTGGTCACTCCATCTCACGCCCTTTGGTCACTCCATCTCACGCCCTTTGGTCACTCCATCTCACGCCCTTTGGTCACTCCATCTCACGCCCTTTGGTCACTCCATCTCACGCCCTTTGGTCACTCCACCTCACGCCCTTTGGTCACTCACTCCATCTCAAGCCCTTTGGTCACTCCATCTCACGCCCTTTGGTCACTCACTCCATCTCACGCCCTTTGGTCACTCACTCCATCTCACGCCCTTTGGTCACTCACTCCATCTCACGCCCTTTGGTCACTCACTCCATCTCACGCCCTTTGGTCACTCACTCCATCTCACGCCCTTTGGTCACTCACTCCATCTCACGCCCTTTGGTCACTCACTCCATCTCACGCCCTTTGGTCACTCACTCCATCTCACGCCCTTTGGTCACTCACTCCATCTCACGCCCTTTGGTCACTCACTCCATCTCACGCCCTTTGGTCACTCACTCCATCTCACGCCCTTTGGTCACTCACTCCATCTCACGCCCTTTGGTCACTCACTCCATCTCACGCCCTTTGGTCACTCACTCCATCTCACGCCCTTTGGTCACTCACTCCATCTCACGCCCTTTGGTCACTCACTCCATCTCACGCCCTTTGGTCACTCACTCCATCTCACGCCCTTTGGTCACTCACTCCATCTCACGCCCTTTGGTCACTCACTCCATCTCACGCCCTTTGGTCACTCACTCCATCTCACGCCCTTTGGTCACTCACTCCATCTCACGCCCTTTGGTCACTCACTCCATCTCACGCCCTTTGGTCACTCACTCCATCTCACGCCCTTTGGTCACTCACTCCATCTCACGCCCTTTGGTCACTCACTCCATCTCACGCCCTTTGGTCACTCACTCCATCTCACGCCCTTTGGTCACTCACTCCATCTCACGCCCTTTGGTCACTCACTCCATCTCACGCCCTTTGGTCACTCACTCCATCTCACGCCCTTTGGTCACTCACTCCATCTCACGCCCTTTGGTCACTCACTCCATATATATATATATATATATATATATATATATATATATATATATATATATATATATATATATATATATATATATATATATATATCCGATTTTTCTCGTGGTGTGTTATGCTTCTTACTCATCTTCACTTATCTCGATTTCTTCTTCGCAATACTTGAGATTCTCTTTAGATTTCATTTATTTTTTCCCCATTTCTTTCTTTTATTACATCTTTTTTTCTTTCTCTCTTTCTCTCTTCTCTCCTTCTTTTCTTTTCTTTTCTTTCCCTTTTCTTTTTTCCATTTGTGTTTCATCTCTCTCTCTCTCTCTCGCTCTCTCTCATTCTCTCTCTATTCCTTCCTTCCAACATTCCTTCTTTTCTTTTCTTTTCCCTTTTTCTTTCTTTCTTCCATTTGTGTTTCTTTCTCTCTCTCTCTCTCTCTCTCTCTCTCTCTCTCTCTCTCTCTCTCTCTCACTCCCTCTCTCTTCCTTCCCATACTCCATCCTTCGCGCCTCCTCTTCAAGCCGCCCATAACAGGTTCCTCCCTTCCTTCTTTCGCGTCAAAAAAGGGGGCACTTGTTACCCACCTCGAGTCACTGGTCCGTGCACTTCGAAAATCCCACCTTGGCTTTCTTATTCCTTGTGACATCTCGATCTTTATTCCTCTCTTGATTTCTTACTCCCTTCCGTCTCCTTTTTTTCCTTGTCCTCCTCCCCTATCCCCTACCTACACCCCTCTCCTTCAGGTTCTCTGTTGGTCCTTCTCTTTCTGCCTCTGACACGACTATCTCCTGTTCTTTTTCGTTCTCTTCGTTCTCCCCTTATTCTTTTCCTTTTCTTATTCATTTCCTTTTTTCTATTGGTCTTCCTTGTACTATTCTTCGCATTCTTGTTCATATTCTTCTTCTTTTTCTCCTCCTTCTTCTTTTTCTCCTCCTTTTCCTCCTCCTCCTCTTCCTCCACTCGCTACTCCTTGATATTCTTCTCCTCCACCTGTCCCTCCCCCTTCTCCCCCTCCTCCTCCACTTCTCCCTCCACCACCACCACCCCCTCCTCCTCTTCTTCTTCTTCCTCCTCCTCCTGCTCCTCCTTCTCCTCCTCCTCCTCTTCCTTCTTCTTCCTCCTCCTCTTTCTTCTTCCTCCTCCTCCTCCTTCTTCATCTTCTGCAGTCCGGTTTCTCGGCGGACTTTCTCGATTTTTGCATA
>BOPN01006351.1:20000-25000 GCA_017312705.2 Penaeus japonicus
AGGGATGGGAGAATCTCCATCTCTGAATTGCTACCCCGAAGAAAGAGCGAAACACCTGAATGATGACACGTAGAAGCATCAATATCAAGATTTTTTTTTTTTTTTTTTTTTTATCGAATCTTTTCATTTTCTTCCTTTCTCTCTCTTTTTTTATTTCGTTATATCTCCCCTTTTTCTCTCTCTTTTTTTTTCTTTCCAAGAGAAGATATACAGAGATACAGAGACAGAGAGACAGAAAGACAGACAGACAGACAAGACAGTCACACAGACAGGCAGAAAGACAGAAAGACAAACAGAAAGACAAACAAGACAGAAAAACCGACAGACAGACAAAAAGAAAGCCTGGCAGACAGACAGAAAGACAAATAGACAGACAAGACAGAAAGGCAAACAGACAGAAAGACAGACAATACAAGACAGACAAGACAGACAGACAGACCGAAAGAGAGAGAGAGAGAGAGAGAGAGAGAGAGAGAGAGAGAGAGAGAGAGAGAGAGAGAGAGAGAGAGAGAGAGAGAGAGAGAGAGAGAGAGAGAGAGAGAGAGAGGAAGAGTCAAGCCAAATGATACCTCTGCTACCGAAGCTGTCTAATCATGGGGTTGTCGGCCAATGGGTTCTCTCGTGGCAATGAGTCTCCGCTGCACCACTTTAGCCCGACGTTTACAGCATGATGGATTTAACTCGAGGTTGTTTCTGATGGGGGTGGGATTGTGGGATGGGGGAGGTGGGAAGGGGTGGAGGGGTGGGGAGGGGTGGGAGAGGGTGGAGGGGGGAGGGGAGGGTTGGTTGGGATGGGGGGAGGGTGAGGGGTGGGTGGAGAGGGTGGGTTGGGGGGGGAGGGGGAGGGTGGGTGAGGGTGGAGGGTTGGGTGGAGGGTGGAGGGGTGTTGGGGTGGGATGGGGGGTTGGGTGGAGGGTGGAGGGGTGTTGGGGTGGATGGGGGAGGGGTGTTGGGTTGGGGTGGAGGGAAGGGAAGGGGTGTTGGGATGGGGCAGGGGGATGGGGAGGGGAGAGGGTGTTGGGATGTGGGAGGGGGATGGGCCAGGATAGGATGGGGTTGGAGGGAGGGGTGAGGGGGAGATAGGGGATGAGATAAGGAGATAGGAAGGTAAGGGAGGGACGAATAGATGGAGATATAAGGGAGGAGGGAGGGGAAAGGGAAGGAGAGAGGGGAGAGAGGGAGGGGGAGAGGAAAGAGGGAGGGGAGGGAGGAGGGTAAGGGAGACAAGTGATGAAGTAGGAGGAGGAGGAGGAGGGGATAAGAGATAAGGGGAAATGAAGGAAGAGGAAAATGAGTGACAGGTAGAGTGACATGGTAGAGGGAAAGGAGGAAGGAAGGAAAGAAGTAACAGGGAACGTGCTGATAAAGAAGGAAGATGGGATAAGAAGAGAGAAAGTAAGGGGAGTTGTTGTTGTTGTTGTTGTTTTTGTTGTTGTTTTTATCTTTATCATTACCATCATCATCATCATTTTCACAACATTATTGTTTTTGTGTTGTTGTAGTTGTTGCTATTAACATTATTAAGTTTATTGTAATCACTATTTCCATCCTGATCATCATCATTATCATTATTATCTTTGTCACTGTCAAGTACATGGCGAATAGATGCAAGGAAGAGAGAAATAAAAGAAAACTGGGGAGAGTGAAAGAAAATTGATAAGTAGATGAACACATAGATCGATAAACAGAGACAGATATACAGTTATACATACATACATACATACATATATATGTATATATGTATATATATATATATATATATATATATATATATATATATATATATATATATATATGTATATATATATATATATATATATATATATATGTGTGTGTGTGTGTGTGTGTGTGTGTGTGTGTGTGTGTGTGTGTGTGTGTGTGTGTGTGTGTGTGTGTGTGTGTGTGTGTGTGTGTGTGTAGATGTAGATAGATAGATAGATAGATATACATATATGTATTTTGATATAGATAAATGTATACATATATACATACATACATATATATATATATATATATATATATATATATATATATATATATATATACATAAAGAGAGAGAGAGAGAAAGAGAAAGAGAGATACACAGTTAGAGAGAGAGAGAGAGTGATACAGTTACACTGATAGACAGATAGATCGAGAGAGAAAACCTCATCCCCTCCCCCGACCCCCCACCCCACAAAAAAAAGTATGACCACCAAGATTAAGTAAAACTTCAATAAAAAAAAAAAAAAAAAAAAAAAAAAGAAACCTAGGAACTTAGGAAGCGGTGGATGAAAAGGACCAAGATTTGACTGTGGGCATCTCGAGGGCCGACGTCGTGAGAGGCACCGGGCATCTTCGTGAGGAGGAACTGGCCCTTGTTCAAATTAGCCGAGGGAGGCCACTCGGTTCTCATCCCTAACCCCCCCCCCTTTCACCCCTTCCCCCCTTAACCCTCCTCCCTATCGCCTTCCCCCTTCCCCCCTTAACCCTTCCCTATCCACTTTCTCTCCCTTCCCCCATTCATTCCTCCCCTTCATCCCTCCCTCATCCTCCTTAACCCTTTCCTTCCCCCTTCCCCTTCTCCCTTCCTTCCCCCAGGAGAGAGAGAGAGAGAGACATTGGGGACGATGGGAAGACAAGGGAGGGGGAGGGGGAGGGGTAGGGGGATGGTAGGGAGAGGGTTAAGGTGGGAGGGGGGGAAGGGGAGAGGGGGAATGGTAGGGATAGTGGGGTAAGGATGGTGGGGGAAGTGGTGGAAGTGGAAGAGGAGGAAAGAGGTGAAAGTGGAAGAGGAGGAAAGAGGTGGAAGTGGAAGAGGAGGAGAGAGGTGGAAGTGGAAGAGGAGGAGAGAGGTGGAGGAAAGAGGTAGAAGGGGAAGTGGAGGAAAGAGGTGGAAGGGGAAGTGGAGGAAAGAGGTGGAAGTAGAGTGGGGGAATATGAGTCCTGGGGATGACCTGTGGGAGGGGGGGGGGTGGAGGTGGAGGAAGAAGAGCAGGAGAGATGTGGAGATGAAGGAGACCACTAAGTACCTTGAGTGGAGTTGGGGAAGAGGAGGGAAGAGAAAAATGGAAGAGGAGAAGCTTGAAGAAGAAGTGGGAGGAGATAAATGATAAAAGATAAATACGAAAAAGGGAGAAGAGAGCGCGGAAGATATAGAAGGGAGAGAAGGAGAACAAAGGAGAGATAGACTAAAGAAACGCAAAAGGGAAAAAGAGGAAGAAAGGGAGATTAGAGAAAAGGAAAGAAAGAAAATAAAATAAAAATAAAATACAGTAAGAAAAAAAATTAAAAAAAAACAAATAAGTCATAGAATTAAAATTTGGAGGAAAAAACAAAGAAAATAGATGGAAGAAAAGAAACAAACGAACAAATAAACAAACAAAATCGAGAGAAAAACAAATCAGAAAAGATGGAAGAAGAATACAAAGATTTTAAAAAAAGAAAACGAAAGGAGAAGAGAAACAAAAATGAAGAAGAATAAGAAAAAAAGTAGAAGAAAAAAGAGGAAGAAAAAGAAGAAGGAGGAGAGAAACGAAATGAAGAAGAAGAAGAAGATAAAGAAGAAGGAGGAGAGAGACGAAACGAAGAAAAAGAAGATAAAAGACAAAAGAGGAAAAGAAAAAAAATGAGAGAAAGGAAACGAAGAAAAAAAAATATCAAAGAAAAGAAAAGAATGAAATGAAAGAAAGGAAACGAAACGAAACAAAAAAAGAAGAAGGAAAAGAAGAAGGAAGCGAATAAAAAGAAGGCGTGACCAGATAATTACCTTCGTCAAAGAACCGAGGGAAGCAAGAAACACAATAAAGAAGAAGAAAAAGACGAAGACGAAGAAGACGAAGCAGAAGAAGAAGAAGAAGAAGAAGAAGAAGGAGGCGTGACTAGATAATTACCTTTGGCAAAACCGTGAAGCTGGCTGGCCGGTCGTGGTCAGTACCTAAGGGTCGCAGGAGAGGGAGAGGAGGAGAGGGAGAGGGGGAGGGTGGGTGATGGGGAGGAGGAGAGCGGGAGGGAGGGGGGAGGAGGAGAGGGAGAGGGAGAGGCGGAGGGTGAGGGGGGGGAGAGGGAAGGGGAGAGTGGCGAGAGGGGGAGGAAGAGGAGGAGGAGGAGAGGAGGAGGGTGAGGTGGGGAGGAGGAGAGGGAGGGGGAGGGAGGGGGTGAGGGAGAGGGAGAAGAGGAGGAGGAGAGTGAGAGAGGGAGAAGGGGAGGAGGAGAGTGAGAGAGGGAGAGGGAGGGGAGGAGAGGGGGAGGGAGAGAGGGAGAGGGAGAGGGAGAGGTAGATGGACAGATAATAACCGTGTGAGACTGTGGTGGTGATGGTTGGGGTGAAAGAGTTAATGGTGAAGAGAACTTGACCGTGGCGGCTTATGGTGATGATGGGGTTAGCCTCTGATGGTGATGATAGTGCTGTCATTCAACACCATGGATGTCAACATTGGGCTGAAAGAGGTATGGCCACGGACGCTGAGATTGAAGGTGTGTTGGAAGATTTTTCTTTTTTACTTTTTTTTTTTTTTTTTTTTTTTTTTTTTTTTTTTGTAACGTAGATTTAGCCTTCCCTTCCTAACCCTCACCCCTCACCCCCGTCCTCCCTCACCTTTCTCTCTCTCTCTCTCTCTCTCTCTCTTTCTCACTCTCTATTTCTCTCTATCTATCTCTCTATCTTGCTATCTATCTCTTTCCCTTTCTCTCTTTCTTTCCCTCTCTCTCTTCCTCTCCCTCTCTCTCTGTCTCTCAATCTCTCTCTCTCTCTCTCTCTCTCTCTCTCTCTCTCTCTCTCTCTCTCTCTCTCTATTTCTCTCTTTCTCACTCTCTCCCTCTCTCTTTCTTTCTCTCTCTCTAATTCTCTCTCTCTCTCTCTCTCTCTCTCTCTCTCTCTCTCTCTCTCTCTCTCTCTCTCTCTCTCTCTCTCTCTCTCTCTCTCTCTCTCTCTCTCTCTCTCTCTCTCTCTCTCTCTCTCTCTCTCTCTCTCTCTCTCTCTCTCTCTCTCTCTCTCTCTCTCTCTCTCTTTCTCTCTCTCT
>BOPN01006351.1:32500-37500 GCA_017312705.2 Penaeus japonicus
AAGTGGGGGAAAGAGAACGTGGAGAGTAATACGCCTTGACCCCTCTTCACTCCCAAGCCAATGGTCAAAGCTCAAGACAAGGGCAGTGAAACCAACACGTCAATGGATTTGAACTCGAAGACGGTTATTGAAGTTCCGAAGAACAGAGAGAATTGATTACTTTTTGTCTATTTATATACTTTTTTTCACCTTTTCTTAATTTTTTCTTGATTTTTTTTTCTATTGGTAGGAGGGTATAGTGAAATGTGAAGGAGGAGTAAAAGGAATTAAAGGAAGCGCAGAAAGTGAGTAGGAGAAAGACTAGGAGAGGAATGGGGTAAAAGAACGAGATGATGATGGAGGAGGAAAGAGAAGAGAAGAGAAGGATGTATTTAAGAGGAAAAGGAAGGAAGGAAGGAGTTGGAGAAACGAGAAGAAGAAGAGTAGATGGTGGTTATGACGGAGAAAAATAGATGGAAGAGAGAAAAAAAGAAGAAGAGGTGAGAAAGAAGTGAAGAATAGGGAAATTAGAAGAAGAAGAAAGAATATAAAAAGCAAACAGAAAAGAAAAGAGGTATGGAAATCATAAGGAATATCATGAGATAAAGAGAAAAAAAGAGACGGTAGAAGAAAGATATAAACAAGAAAACAACAACAACTATTCTAAGTTCAGTACCGAGTTGTTGTTGCTTTCTTGTTTATATCTTTCTTTTACCATCTCTTTTTTCTCTCTCTAAATTCAGTACCGAGATCAAGAGAGAAAATGTATTAGAAAAATGCGATTCTGCATTCCTCTCTCTTTGACAAATAACAGCTAAAGACTCTCACACGAAAACGTCTAATATTTCATACACAATAAGGCATAAACATCAATCTTTCTGCTTCTCTCTCTCTCTCTCTCTCTCTCTCTCTCTCTCTCTCTCTCTTCTCTCTCTCTCTCTCTCTCTCTCTCTCTCTCTCTCTCTCTCTCTCTCTCTCTCTATCTATCTATCTCTCTATCTATCTATCTATCTATCTATCTTCTCTCTCTCTCTCTCTCTCTCTCTCTCTCTCTCTCTCTCTCTCTCTCTCTCTCTCTCTCTCTCTCTCTCTCTCTCTCTCTCTCTCTCTCTCTCTCTCTCTCTCTCTCTCTCTCTCTCTCTCTCTCTCTCTCTCTCTCTCTCTCTCTCTCTCTCTCTCTCTCTCTCTCTCTCTCTATCAGTCTCTTTCTCTCTCTATCTCTCCCTCTCTCTCTCTCTCTCTCTCTCTCTCTCTCTCTCTCTCTCTCTCTCTCTCTCTCTCTCTCTCTCTCTCTCTCTCTGTCTCTCTCTCTCTCTCTCTCTCTCTCTCTCTCTCTCTCTCTCTCTCTATCTATCTCTCTCTCTCTCTCTCTCTCTCTCTCTCTCTCTCTCTCTCTCTCTCTCTCTCTCTCTCTCTCTCTACTCTCTCTCTCTCTCTCTCTTTCTCTCACGACACACATACCGTACGTACAAGCTCACATATTTGTAGGTACTCACACGAACACAAACAAACGAACAGGTACACAGTAACCACACACGCACACGAATTAGTACCCTTGCGTGAGTCACCTCGACACCCCCACCCACCCTCACCCCCCTCCCCCCTCGTACCCATCTGTGCCCCCTACCCATCCCCTATCCCCTCTCCCCTCCTCTCACTCTCTTGGTCACTTCAGAGATTGATATATTGCGCAATATATCATGCTATACCTTCGTGATAGCATTTGGAGGAGGGGGTGAAGGTAGGTTAGTGTCGGGGGAGGTGGGGGGAGTTCTTTCTCTCTCTCTCTCTCTCTTTCTCTCTCTCCGTCTCTCTTTCTCCGTCTCTTTCTCTCTCTTTCTTTCTCTTTCTCCGTCTCTCTTTCTCTCTCTCTCTCTCTCTCTATCTATCTATCTATCTCTTTCTCTTTCTTTCTCTCTGTCTTTCTCCGTCTCTCTCTCTCTCTCTCTCTCTCTCTCTCGTTCTTCCCTTTATACAGATTCTTTTTTTTTTTTCTTTTTCTTGTTCATTTCATTTCTTTCTTATCTATTCTTTTTCATTTTCTTTGCTATTTTCTGATATTTTCTTTTACTTTCCTTTCTCCTCTTATCAACCTTTTTTTCTTTTCTTCTCTCTAGCTCTTTATTTTCTTTTTCTTCTCCTCCCACTTCTTTTTAATCGTATTTTTCTTCCGATGTTCATCTTGTTATTTTCCCTTTCCCTTTCTTCGCCTCTCCTCTCTCCTCTCTTGATTTCTTGGTTATTTTCCCTTTCTCCCTTCTCTATTTTTTTCTTCGTGTTATTTCCTCTTCTCTTTTTATTCTATTTTCATTCTTAATTTTTGTCTTGCTATTAGCCTTTCTCTCCTAATCCACTTCTCTCCTCCCCCTTTCTCCTCCTTCCTTCTTCTTACCCTTTCCATCCGATTATTTTCCTTTCTCTTCTCCCACTCTCTCCTTCTCCTATCATGTTTCCCTTTTCATTTTTGCATGTTTTTAGCCTTTCTCTGCTTATACACCTCTCTTCTCATTTTCTCTCATCCTCCTTTTCTCCTCCCTCTCTCTTCTCCCCTCTTCATTCGATTATTATCCCTTTCCTTTCCCCTCGTCCCTTTTCCTTTTCCCGTCCCGACCTTTCCCTTTCACTTCTTATCAGCCACTCTCTCTCTCTCCGCTTTCTTCTTTTTGTTTTTTTCCCCTTTCGCATCTTATCTCTCTCCATTCTTCCTTTTCTTATATTCATTTCCACCCTCTTCTCTTTCTCTCTTTTTCCCTCCCGTCTCCCCTACCTCAGCCCAGCATATCCTACCCCCTCCCCCCTCCCTCTTTTACATAACTTCCCATTTCTCATCCATTCCCCTAACCCCTTTCCCACACACTCCACATTCCCTCCACCCCGCTCTTCCATATTCCTTCCACTCCCCTCCACCTCCTTCTCCCATATTTCTTCCACTCCCCTCTCCCACATTCTCTCCACTCCCTTCTCCAACATTCCCCCCACCCTCTCCTCTCCCACATCCCCTCCACCTCCTTCTCCCACATTCCCTCCACTTTCCTCTCCCACATTCCCTCCACTTCCCTCTTCCACATTCCCTCCATTCTCCTCTCCCACACTCCCTCCACTCCCTTCTCCCACTTCTTCCCTCACCTCCATCCACCTCCACCCCCTGCCCTCTCCTCTCCCACCCCTACCCCCATCCCCAACCCCCCAAACTCCCTACCCCTACCCCCATCCCCAACCCCCCTCCCCAATCCCCCTCCCCAACCCCTACCCATGGGCCAGCGATGCCCACTCGCTGTTACCTGTGCGAAACCCAGCCGTGCATGCCGTGCATACCCACGCCATGCCCCCTAGCGCGGCCCAGATGCCCTTTGGCGGGGCATTTTTCCGACAAATCGTAAGAATCTTTCAAGGGCATACCTTGAAGTGGTAACAAGTGTTTTTTTTTTTCATTTTTTTTTTTTTTTCTTGGGTGGGCAAGGCTTTCATACGAGACGCAGTTCGCGACATGTATTATAGCAATTTGATTATGCAATTGCGCTTAATTGAATTTTATGAATGTGGATCGAATTCATGTGACCAATTAGGCGGAAACGCTAATAGTAATGTCTCTCATGTTTTTTTTTCGCTTTTTTTTTTTTTTGAGAGGAAATGCCGGGGGCATGTTGCACAAGAGTATGCGTGATGGACATATATCATGAAGGGAGATATATGGATGGTGACTGTTTTTTTTTTTTTTTTTTTTTAAGTCAGGAAAAGATATTTCTTGTGCCGCCCGTATCTGTGTTTTGGTTAGGATATATATGTAGCATTGATTTTTTTCACACTGAATATAGAAAAAAGAGAATGATAAACAAGCGGTAAAAATATACCAATAAACACATATACAGGAAAAGGTGAAAAATACTGGAATCAATGTTTCTTTCTCTCTCTATCTCTCTCTCTCTCTCTCTTTCTCTCTCCCTCCCTCCCTAACTCCCTCTCTCCCATTCCCTCCCTAACTCCCTCTCTCCCTCTCCTTCTCTCCCTCCCTACCTGTTTCATTTCGTGTATTCCTTCACTGACCCATTTCTGAATGTCCCAAGCCCTTATAACATACACCGAGGGCCCGAGGGCAGCGGTTTACCCTTTTGGGGGAAATACCTACATCTTCCCACGCTGTTTTGGCGAATAATTCCAGAATTGAGAAACTCTCGTATTTCATGGATTGATGTGGAGAGGGGGTGGCGTGGGGTGTCAGAAGGGGGGGGGGAGGGAGAAAGAGAGAAAGAGAGAGAGAGAGAGAGAGAGAGAGAGAGAGAGACTCAGAGAGAGAGAGAGAGATAGAGATAGATAGATAGATAGAGAGAGAGAGAGAGAGAGAGAGAGAAAGAGATAGAGACACAAAGAGAGAGAGAAAGAGAGATAAAGAGAGAAAGAGAGAGAGACTGAAAGAGATAGAGACAGAGAGAGAGACTCAGAGAGAGATAGACAGATAGACAGAAAGAGAGACCTAAACCGATACACAGACAAAATCCCAACAGCAGTCAAGAACAAAGATACAGATTCACAACCAGACAAAGACAGACAAAGACAGACACAACAGACGCGAACAGAGAGAAAGAGGGAGAGAGGGAGGAGGAGGAGGAGGAGGAAGAGTGTGACGGAAGGGAGGAAGAGAGAGAGAGAGAGAGTCGGAGAGAGGGAGAGAGAGGGGAGGAGGAGGAGAAGGGTGACGGAAGGGAGGGAGAGAGAGAGAGAGAGTCGGAGAGAGGGAGAGAGAGAGGAGGAGGAGGAGAAGGGTGACGGAAGGGAGGGAGAGAGAGAGAGAGAGTCGGAGAGAGGGAGGAGAAGGAGGAGGATGACGGAAGGGAGGGAGAGAGGGACGTGGAGGGGGTGGGAGAGGGGGAGGGGTATGTTGCCGGTCAGACGGTAGCCATGAGTAACCATTAAGCCCAACCGCTCGTCACCCACATAATCACCCTTAGAACTCTCTCTCCCACGACCCCCCGATTGCCCCCTTGCCTCCTGCTCCCTCGCACCAACTCCTTCCCTCTTCCCCC
>BOPN01006351.1:42500-60000 GCA_017312705.2 Penaeus japonicus
AGGGAGAGAGGGAGAGAGAGAGAGAGAGAGAGAGAGAGAGAGAGAGAGAGAGAGAGAGAGAGAAAGAGAGAGGGAAAGAGAGAGAGAGAGTGTGAGAGAGAGAGAGAGAAAGAGAGAGAGAGAGAGACGGAGGGAAAGAGGGAAGGGGAAAAATGGATGAAGGAAGGGAGGTTGAGAGAGAAAAGAAAGAGAGAAAACAGACAGACAGACAGACAGAGAAAGAGAGAGATAGAGAGAAAGAGAGAAGACAGACAGACAGACAGAGAAAGAAAGAGAGAGATAGAGAGAAAGAGAGAAGACAGACAGACAAACAGAGAAAGAGAGAAAGAGAGAGAAAGAGAGAAAGAGAGAGAGAGAGAGAGAGAGAGAGAGATAGAGAGAGAGAGAGAAAGAGAGGAGACAGACAGACAGACAGAGAAAGAAAGAGAGAGATAGAGAGAAAGAGAGAAAACAGACAAACAGACAGAGACAGACAGACAGAGAAAGAAAGAAAGAGAGAGAGAGAGATAATAACGCAAAATATGCGACAACTTCCTCCTCGCCTTCTTCATCTTAAGAATCTCTAAGGCCAGGTTCTCCTTGAGGGAAAATAAAGGTTGTGAAAACATAGCGTTGTGTCCTTTTGGTTATAAGAGCTTCTTTTTTTTTTCCTTTTTTCCTTTTTTCCTTTCTTTCTTTTTCCTTTAAATGTGTTTTCTTTTAGTTTCTTTTCTCTTGAATGAAATGGCACGTGGAAATTCGATCTGTAGAACATTCTGAATAGGAGGAAAAAAGATAAGGGGGAAGGAGGAGTAAAAAGAAAGACGGAATATTTACCGAAAGGAAAATAAAAAAAATGTGTCGATCGGAATACCAAACTCGACCCCCCCCCCATCTTCAAAAAAAAAAAAAAAAAAAAAATACACAAGACCAAAATCATTTCTAACCTCCGTCGAAAAAAATCACACACACATACAAAAAAGTATAAAAAAAAGATAAAAAAAGATAAAAAAAAAACATAATTGATATAACCGTTGATGAAAGGAGCAGTGGTCAAGCTTCAACCCCCCCACCCCCACCCCCCAATCCTACGTCACCCCCGCCCCCGCCCCAACCCCAAACCTCTGCCCATCTGTATCCCCGACCCTCCTTTGGGCGTGGGCGGGTCACTTTAGACCATTAGTAACCTCGGGGGTGGACCGCAGCGCATAAAAAAGGGAAGGAGAGAGAGAGAGAGAGAGAGAGAGAGAGAGAGAGAGAGAGAGAGAGAGAGAGAGAGAGAGAGAGAGAGAGAGAGAGAGAGAGAGAGAGAGAGAGAAGAGAGAGAGAGAGAGAGAGAGAGAGAGAAACAGACAGACAGAGTGAGAGAAAAAAAAAACGGAGAAAAAGAGAGAGAGGAAGAAAAACAGAGACAGAGAAAGAGGGGGGGGGGGGGTATAGAGAGACTTATTATTACATACAAACATACACACGATCACGTACACATGCTGTATGTATGCATGTAATATGTGTGTGTCCGTGTGTTAATGCCTGTTTTTGTTTTAATAAATGTGATTCCATATAATCAGTCTTTATCAGTATAATTTCAAAATCAATTAACAGTAACAATTTATATTACAGTGCGTTTCGTTAGATTTATTGCTGTTATCAAAGTTAATTTGATTGTTCTTAAACTTGTTGCATATTTTCTTCGTGTCATGGTTTTTTTCTCTATTCATTCAGAAATTACACACACACAGATAAATGTGTGTGTAGGTGGGTGTGTATATATATATGTATATATATATATATATATATATATATATATATATATATATATATATATATATATATATATATATATATATATAAAGAGTGGTAGAGAAAGAGAGAGACAGAGAGACGAGAACAGAGAGTGAGAGAGAGAGAGAGAGAGAGAGAGAGAGAAAGAAAGAGAGAGAGAAAGAGAGAAAGAGAGAGAGAGAGAGAGTATGTAGTATGTGTGTCCTCTCTCTCTTTTTCTCTCTTTCTCTTTCTCTCTCTCTCTCACATCCTCCATCTCCCCCCCTCTCTCTAATCTATCCCACTTACCAATCCATCTCGGGCCTCATTCTTACCTCCCCCCCCCTCCCTTTCCCCTCATTCCTCCCCCTGACACTTTCTCCCCCCAATCCCTGCAGGCTCGGTCGTGTGAAGGGGGAGGAGAGAGAGAGAGAGAGAGAGAGAGAGAGAGAGAGAGAGAGAGAGAGAGAGAGAGAGAGAGAGAGAGAGAGAGAGAGAGAGAGAGAGAGAGAGAGAGAGAGAGAGAGAGAGAGAGTTAGAAGAAAAGAAAGAGTGGTAGGGAAGAGAAAGAAAGAAGAAGAAAAGAAAAAGAAGAGGGAAAAGAAGAAAAAGGAAAGGATGAAAAAAGAGAGAAAGTAGCAGAAAGAGGTGAAAAGAGAGAAAAGGAAGGAAGGAAGGGGACAGAGGAAGAGGAAAGGAGCAGGGGACAAGGAGAGGGAGAAGAGGGTGAGGGGAGGGGACCAAGAGAGGGAGGAGGAGGGGGAGAGGGGAGGGAGAAAGGGGGGGGGGGGATAATAACAGGCAAGAGAATAACGTGGGCACGCTCGGACGCTGCTGTGCTGCTTCTGCTGGTCAGTGGGCTCGGCCTGAGGGAAGGAAGGGGGTGAGGGAGAGAGAGGAAAGAGAGAGAGAGAGAGAGAGAGAAGAAGGAGGGAGGGAGAGTGGGGAGGGGAAGGGAGGAGGGAGGGGGAGGGGGGAGGGGAGGAGGGGAGGGGAGGGGAGGGGAGGAGAGGAGAAGGAGAGGGATTTAGGGAAGGAGAACTGGTGAGAGAGAAAGAGAGAAAGAGAGAGAGAGAGAGAGGGAAGGAGGGAGAGAGAGAGAGAGAGAGAGAGAGAGAGAGAGAGAGAAGGAGGGGGAGGGGAGGGGAGAGGGAGAGGAGAGAGAGAGAGAGAGAGAGAGAGAGAGAGAGAGAGAGAGAGAGAGAGAGAGAGAGAGAGAGAGAGAGAGAGAGAGAGAGAGAGGGAGGGGGGGAGGGGGGGAGGGGGGGAGGGGGAGAGGGAGAGAGAGAGAGAGAGAGAGAGAGAGAGAGAGAGAGAGAGAGAGAGAGAGAGAGAGAGAGAGAGAGAGAGAGAGAGAGAGAGAGAGAGAGAGAGAGAGAGAGAGACGGCAGACAGACAGACAGAAAGAGACTAAGAGAATGAGAGATAGGCTGTGTGTATGCTTGCTTCTTATTCTCTTTTTTTTCTCTATTTCTTCTCTCTCACTCTTTCTTTATTTCTTTCTCTTTACATTTCTTTTCTTTCGCTTTTCTCTCTTAGTCTCTCACTCTCTCTCACTCACTCTTTCTCTATTTCTTTGTTTCTCCATTTCTTTTCTTTCTCTTTTCTCTCTTACTCTCTATTTCTCTATTTCTTTCTCGCTTCATTTCTTTTCTTTCGCTTTTCTCTCTTAGTCTCTCTCTCTCTCTCTCTCTCTCTCTCTCTCTCTCTCTCTCTCTCTCTCTCTCTCTCCCCATCCCCCCTCCTTCCTTCCCCCCCTCCTTTCCTCTCTCCTTCCCTCCCTCACCTTCCCTCATCCTCCTTCCCCTCCTTCCCTCACCTTCCCTCATTCTCCTTCCCCTTCTTCCCTCACCTCCTCATCTCTCAAATATTCTTTCTCTTATTCTTTCCTCCCTCCCGTCTCACCCCCCCCCCCCTCTTTCTCCGGTCAGCCATCTTGCCCTTATACATCTATGCGAATTTCTCCGTACTTGACCGCTTGCCCTTTCGTCTGTTAAGGAAATCGTTTTATGTGTCCCTTTTATATCTGTTATTTATGTGTGTTTTCATTGTATATTTATTCATTCTTTGTGTGTGTGTTTTTTTTTCTTTTTCTTTTTTTTCTTCCATCTCTCTTTCTTTGTGTGTGTCTCTCTCTCTGTCTCTCTCTCTCTCTCTGTCTGTCTCCCTCCCTCTCTCTCTCCCTCCCTCTCCCTCTCTCTCTCTCTCTCTCTCTCTCTCTCTCTCTCTCTCTCTCTCTCTCTCTCTCTCTCTCTCTCTCATAGTATCATCAATCATTTTATTTTTCTCCTTTTCCATAATCCATCTGCGTTGCCATAGCTATCGTTATAATCATTATCATTATTAGCAGTAAATGTTGTAGCAGTATCACCTTCATCATCATGGTTGTTATGAATGTGATGATTCTTTGATTAATAATATTTTATCATTTTATATTACTATGCCATCTTTCTCATTTTCTTCTAAGGCCTTTTATCTTTCTTTTTATTCCTCTTTCTTCGTTTTATCATTCTTTCCTTCTTTTTATCTTCTTTATTTTTCTATTTTTTCGTTTTCGCTACTTCTTTTATTCATTACTTTGTTTTCTGATTCCTCTTCCCTCTCGTTCTCTCCTCTTCTTTCTTCGTTTCTCTATTCATTCTCGCCTCCTCTTCCTTCTTTCTCCTTCCCTCTCATTCCTTCCTCTTCTTCCCTCTTTTTTCCGTCTCTTTTATCTTTTGCTCTTCCTATTCCCTATTCTTTTCTTTCCTTTTTCATTCCCCACTTTTCCTCCATCCCTTTTCGTTCCATCGTCTCTCTCTCTCTCTCTCTCTCTCTCTCTCTCTCTCTCTCTCTCTCTCTCTCTCTCTCTCTCTCTCTCTCTCTCTCTCACTCCCTCTCTTTCTCTGTCTGTCTGTCTATCTATCTATCTATCTATCTATCTATTTATCTCTCTCCTTCCCTCTCCTCCTCTTCCATTTTTCTCACTCCGTGCCCTCTTTCCCTCCCACCCTCCTGCCTCCTCCTCCCCCTCCCACCCTCCTTCTCCCACTTCTCCTCTCCATCCTCTTTCTCCCCTCTCCTTCCCCCTCCTCCCCGTCCAGATCCTGACCACGCCATCATGATTGCCCACGCCGTAATAACAGGTGAGGCTCGGGAATGGGTGGGAGGGCAGGAGAGGGGAAGGGGAAGGGGAAGGGGAAGGGGAAGGGGAAGGGGATGGGGATGGGGATGGGGATGGGGATGGGGATGGGGATGGGGAAGGGGAAGGGGAAGGGGAAGGGGAAGGGGATGGGGATGGGGATGGGGATGGGGATGGGGATGGGGATGGGGATGGGGATGGGGATGGGGATGGGGATGGGGATGGGGATGGGGATGGGGATGGGGATGGGGATGGGGATGGGGATGGGGATGGGGATGGGGATGGGGATGGGGATGGGGAAGGGGAAGGGGAAGGGGAAGGGGAAGGAAGATGGGGAGGGGATGTAGGAGGGGAGAGAGAGAGAGAGAGAGGGAAGGAGGAGGGGGATAGAGAGAGAGGGGAGGGGCAAATAGTGGGTAGGAGGAAGGGTCAAGGTGGAGGGAGAGAGGAGTATGGAGGTAGCGAAGGAGGGTCATAGAGAGAAGGGAAGAGGAGGGAGGGGGGAAGGGAAGGGAAGGGAAGGGAAGGGAAGGGGGTGGGGTAGGGGACGGTATGTGAAAGGGTCAAAGAGAGAAAAGGAAAAGAGAGGAGGAGAGCAGGAAAGAGGGATAGGAGAGAGGGCCAGTGAGAGAGAGAGAGAGAGAGAGAGAGAGAGAGAGAGAGAGAGAGAGAGAGAGAGAGAGAGAGAGAGAGGAAGGCATGGTTGCTCGAGGCACACAGTAGCAGGCGAAGGTGGTCATCGGGTGGACTCTCTCTCTCTCTCTCTCTCTGTCTCTCTCTCTCTCTCTCTCTACCCCACCCTCTCCCTCCTCCTCCCCACCCTCTCCCTCTTTCCCCCACCCTCTCCCTCCTTCAACCACCCTTCCTTACCCCCACCCCCCTCTCTCTCTCTCTCTCTCTCTCTCTCTCTCTCTCTCTCTCTCTCTCTCTTTCTCTCTCTCTCTCTCTCTCTCTCTCTCTCTCTCTCTCTCTCTCTCTCTCTCTTCCATTTTTTTTTTTTTTTCATACACGCTAAGGCTTTGATGGTCGTACATCAACTCTGGGCTATGACGGGATCGTGGATATGCTCTTGGGAGATCCCACGGTGGCTGAGGGGCGCTGGTCTGCGCTGCCCCTGTTCAGACGCTTGCTTCTTCTTCTTCTTTTTCTTCTTCTTGGTTCTTCTTCTTCTTCTTCTTCTTCTTGGTTCTTCTTCTTCTTCTTCTTCTCCTTCTTCTTTTTCTTCTCCTTGGTTCTTCTTTTTTACCTTTTTTCTTTGATTGTTCTTCTTTTTCTTCTTCTCATTGGTTCTTCTTTTTTACCTTTTTTCTTTGATTGTTCTTCTTTTTCTTCTTTTTTCTTCTTCTTGGCTCTTCTTTTTTCTTTTTCTCCATGGCTCTTCTCCTTGTTTCTTCTTTTTTTTTTTTCTTGATTCTTCTTGATTCTTCGTGATTCTTCTTCTTCATCTTGTTTTTTTCTTTTTCTTGGTTGTTGTTGTTGTTGTTCTTCTTCTTCTTGATTTTTCTAATTATTGTTCTCCATCTTGTTCTTCTACATTTTTTTCTTCTTCTTGTTCTTCTTGTTGTTCTTCTTTTCTTCTTCTTCTTCTTCTTCTTATTATTATTATTGTAATTATCATTCTTGGTCTTCTTCTTCTTCATCTTTTTCTTCCTCTTGAGATGTGCGTGGGCGTGGTTATGGAGGATATGGGTAGGGGCGGTAGGGGTAGGGGTAGGGGTAAGGGGGGTGAAGGGGCTAGTATATGCAAGATATGGGAACATGGGTCTATGGGTATGGATTTGCAGGTGTAATGAATGGGAGGGAAATGCAAATGACATGTGGGAGTATGGGTTGGGAGTGTGGGAAGGGAAGTATATGTTTGTGAGTATATGGGTATGGGGTATGGGGTATGGGGGTATGGGGGTATTGGAGGTATGGGGTATGGGGTATGGGGTATGGGGTAGGAGGGTATTGGGGTATGAGAGGTATGGGGGTATGGGGTATGGGGTATTGGGGGAGGAAGGAGGGGGAATAAATGAGAGTTTTTAAGAGGGGAAGAGACAGTGTATAAGAAGCTGTGGGTTGTGGGAGTGGGGGGAGGGTAGGGGGATGGGGGAGTAGGTGTGTAAATGTTGCTAAAATTGCACGAGGAGGAAAAGTTGAATGGGGTAGGTATGATTTGCATTAATGCAAGAAAGCATTATGCATAAGTGCATGCGTTTATGCGTATATGGATGCTGACATATAATCAATGCAAATGCTTTCATTCGCACAGCACGTATGCACTCGTAGGTTTACACAACCACATACATGTGTGTGTGTGTGTGTGTGTGTGTGTGTGTGTGTGTGTGTGTGTGTGTGTGTGTGTGTGTGTGGCTGTATATATATGTAAATATATATACAGCCACATATGTGCGTATCTATCTGTTTGTGTATCTATCTATCTATCCATCTGTCCATCTATCTATATATCTATTTATATATATGTCTGACATTCTGTCAATCTGTCTATCTATCTAATTATCTATCTATCTATAGATCATCCGTGTTTGCGTGTACATACCTGCATGTATGATGAAAAATACAATGACTTCATTTAGGAAAAAAAGGGGAAAAATAAAACAATATCACCCCCCACCCCTGCGAAATCAAACCTATTCGAAGAAAAATCAGCAACCTCTCCAAAAAAAAAAAATCGAAGCATTTCCTCTTACCTCTTGCATTCCCACGTCTATTGCTTTATTTGTTTTCTACTCTTTCTCCATCTGTTAGATTTTAGTTATATATCTATCCATCAAATCATCTTTATATTCATCCATTAATATATATATATATATATATATATATATATATATATATATATATATATATATATATATATATGGCAGATAAACCCACTATACACAAAACAGATTTATTGAAAATGAGACAACAGTTTCAAGATCCATCATATATGTATCAATTTAACTGTTTTAATTTTTTTATTCATTTACATATTTTTTTTTTATGTATCTATCTATCGATTTCATCATTCGTTTTCTTTATCTCCTTCTCATTCTGACATCATTATTGTCAACATTATTGATAACAATGTTTGATATATACCACCATTAGCAACATGGTGATCCACTATTATGTGGCTTATTTATGTGTTTTATTATCATGTTCATCCTCATTATCATTGTTATTGTTTTATCATTATTATCATTATCATTATTTTTGCTATCTTTATGATTATCATTAAGTTACTATCATTGTGTTGTTATCATTATCATTACTTGTGTTTGTTTATTATCATAATTATTGTTATTATTATTATCAGTACTATTATTGTCATCACTATCATCATTATCATTATTATCACGATCATATCATTATTACTATGATCCTTATCATTATTTTCATCATTATTGCCACTATTTTTATCATCATTATCATTATTACCATTATTATTGTTATCATTATAATCGTGATTATCATGATTTTAAATTGTATCATATCATTATGATTATTTTTATTACTATCATCATTATTTCATGATTATCGTTAATATTATCAATATCATTATCATCAATGTTATTGTTATCGTTATTATCATTACTGTTATCAATACTATTACTATTATTATCATCATTATCATACTCATCATTATCACTATTATCATTTCTATCACTTTTAGTATCATCATTATTGCATCATCAATAATATTATGATTATCATTACCAATATTATTAATTGTTGATCAACCTTTCAAGACATTATGTTGCTTCCGAATTAAAAGGACGGATGGTGATCATAGCAACAATAATAAACATTGTGAATTAATTGTAATGTTTACATACTATTTGGATATTTATGAGAATTATAACCCTTACTTATGATTATAATATAACTTACTATTAATCATGACACAGTGACAATACAGGTCACTCAAATATTAACAACTGATTAACGAGGGAAGATGCATAATTAATAACATTGATCAGGCACGCTGCCATATTAATTATCGGATTAATGTTAAGTAATTCAGCCGTTCCATGCATAATGACACTTGTTTCTTTGAGTGACAGATACTTAAGAAAAAGTATTGAGTCATTCTCTCTCCTCTTCCGGGAGATAGTTAGAGAGCGCGAGGGTATTGTATTTTGATAGTTAGAGAGCGCGAAGATAGTACATTTTGATAGTCAGAGAGCGCGAGGGTAATACATTTTGATAGAGAGAGAACGCGAAGATAGTACATTTTGATAGAGAACGCGAGGGTAATACATTTTGATAGTAAGAGAGCGCGAAGATAATACATTTTGATAGTTAGAGAACGCGAGGGTAATATATTTTGATAGAGAGCGCGAAGATAGTACATTTTGATAGTTAGAGAACGCGAGGGTAATACATTTTGATAGAGAGAGCGAGGATAATACATTTTGATAGTTAGAGAACGCGAAGATAATACATTTTGATAGTTAGAGAGCGCGAGGATAGTACATTTTGATAGAGAACGCGAAGGTAATACATTTTGATAGTTAGAGAACGCGAGGTAATACATTTTGATAGTTAGATTGCGCGAAGATAATACATTCTGATAGTTAGAGAGCGCGAATATAACACATTTTGACTATCATCTTGGTAATATCATTTTATCTAAATTTTATATCTCTTTTTCCCCTTTATGCCAATATTTGTGGATACTAATTTTTGTCCGTTTGTCATGAAGGCGTATGGTTATTGATAAATATTATGGGTATGTATCTATGATTAATTGATACAGATACATATTACAGACCTATACAGACAGACGTACCTCGAAATACACACATATAAACACATAATCTGTACCATATTCACACACATACACACACACACACACACACACATACATACACACACACACACACTCTCTCTCTCACACACACATAAGAAAGAATCTTGAGGTCATACAGCAACGTCCTCTCCCAGGAAGACCCCTCCTCCACCTCCTCCTCCTCCTCCTCCTCCCATCCAGTGGGATAATAGTAGGTGGGTAAGAGTGGTTCGCCCCAGGCACACAGTAGCAGTCAAGGGTGGTCAGGTAGGGTTTTTGTCGCTCCCCCCCCCCACCCCCCACACCTCTCCTCCTTCTCCTTCTCTCCTCTCCCACCACTCTCTTTCCTTTTTTTTTTCTTTTTTTTGTCTCTATCTCTTTTTTCTTTCTTTCTTATTCTCTTGCTCTATCTTCTGTCTATCTGTTTGTTTGTTTTTTTGTTTATCTCTTTCTCTATTTCTCTCTCTCTCTCCCTCTCTCTCTCTTTCTCTCTCTCTCTTTCTCTCTCTCTCTCTCTCTTTCTCTCTCTCTCTCTCTCTCTCTCTCTCTCTCTCTCTCTCTCTCTCTCTCTCTCTCTCTCTCTCTCTCTCTCTCTCTCTCTCTCTCTGTATATATATATATATATATACACATATATATTTGTTTCTCTCACTCTCACTCTCTCTCTTCCCTTTTCTCCCTTTTCCTTTCACTTTTTCCCCTCCATCTCCTCCTCCATCTAATTGCAATATCTTTTACTTCCACCTCTTCTTCATCCTTATCCATTTCATCATCCTCTTCCTCTTTCTCATCCTCTTACTCCTCCTCCTCCTCCTTTTACTACTAGTCCGCTCTCACCTCTTCCGGCATTCCTACCTTCTCCTCTTCCTCCTCTTTCTCCTTCTCTTCCTTCTTCATCTCTTCTTCTTCGTCCATCACCACCGCTACCTCCACACCTCCTCCTCCTCCACCTCCACCACATGCTCCTCCTCCACCTCCACCACATGCTCCTCCTCCACCTCCACCACCACCTCCTCCTCCACCTCCATCACCTCCTCCTCCACCTCCACCACTGCCTCCTCCTCCTCCTCTATCTCCTCCACCTCCTACTCCTCCACCTCCTCCATTTCCACCTCCTCTTGCACCACCATCTCCTCCTCTTCCACCTCCTCCTCCTCCTCCTCCTCCTCCTCCTCCTCCTTCTACTACTAGTCCGCTCCCACCTCTTCCGCCATCCCTACCTTCTATTCCCTCTCTTTCTCCTTCTCTTCCTCCTTCTCTTCGTTCTTCTTCTCTTCCTCTTCGTCCACCACCGCCGCTACCTCCACACCTCCTCCTCCACCTTCACCTTCGCCTCCACCACATGCTCCTTTCTCCTCCTCCTCCTCCTCCACCTCCACCACAACAACCTCCTTCTCCTCTATCTACTCCACTACCTCCACCATCTCCTCCACCTCCTCTACCACAACCATCTCCTCCACCACCATCTCCTCCTCCACAACAACTTCCTCCTCCTCCACCACCACCTCCTCCTCCACCTCCTCCTCCTCCTCCTCCTCTTCCACCTGCGTGGGATCCACCCCCAGGCCCGTCCTCCTCCGTCGCTTGAGGATGCGGATGTACTGACCTTTGCTGTGGGTTATATTTCTCTCCTTCGCGTCCTGCTGGTTTGGTTGCAGGGTTGGGGGGTTGGTGGGGTGGGAGGTTGGGGTTGGGGGTTGTGGGGTGGTAGGTTGTGGGGTTTGGGGTTGGGGGGTTGGGGGGTTGCAGGGTTGGGGGTTGGGGGGGTTGTGGGGTTGGGTAGGGGGTGGGGGTAGGGGGGTTAAGGGGGTTGTGGGGTTGTGGGGTTGGGGTGGTAGGTTGTGGGGGTTGGGGGTTGGGGATGTGGGGTGGGGGAGTTGTTGGGGTTGTGCGTTGTGGGTGGGGGTTGGGGTGATGTCTGGTTGTAAGGTTGTGGTTTGTGTGTGTGTGTGTGCGTCTTTGTGTGTGGGAGGTGGGTGCATGTATGTGTGTGTTTTCTCGAATATATGAAAATGGGTCACTACTGTATATTCATGTATACTTTCATATACATTTTTCCTTTCTTCTTGTACTTACTTTCTTTTCCCGCTTTCTATTGTCTTTTCTTCTCATTTTATTCTTATTCTTATTCTTATTATTATCATTATTATTATTACTATTATTGTTCTTACCGCTTTATCAACTTTATTATCATTTTTTTCTCCTTCTTCGTCCTCTTTTTCTGCACTTTCTTCTTCTTTTTCGGCTTCTCCTTTTCCTTCACCCTCTTTTTCTTTTTCCTCTTCTCTTCCTCTTCTCTCTCTTCATATTCTTCCTCTCTTTCCTCTTCTCTTTCTTAATTTTGTCTTCATCTCCTTCTTCTTCCTCTCCTTCCTCTTCTTTTTCTTCGTTTTGTCTTCTTCATCTCCTTCTTCTTCCTCTTCCTCTTCTTCCTCTCCTTCTTATTCCTCTCCTCTTCTTCTCTCCTTCCTCTTCTTTTTCTTCGTTTTGTCTTCTTCATCTCCTTCTTTTTCTCCTTCTTCTTCATCTCCTTCTTCTTCCTCTCCTTCCTATTCTTTTTCTTCGTTTTGTCTTCTTCATCTCCTTCTTCTTCCTCTCCTTCTCCTTCCTCTCCTTCCTCTTCTTTTTCTTCGTTTTGTCTTCTTCGTCTCCTACTTCTTCGTCTCCTTCCTCTTCTTTATCTTCGTTTTGTCTTCTTCATATCCTTCTTCTTCCTCTCCTTCCTCTTCTTTTTCTTCGTTTTGTCTTCTTCGTCTCCTACTTCTTCGTCTCCTTCCTCTTCTTTATCTTCGTTTTGTCTTCTTCATCTCCTTCTTCTTCCTCTCCTTCCTCTCCTTCCTCTTCTTTTCCTTCGTTTTGTCTTCTTCATCTCCTTCTTCTTCCTCTCCTTCCTCTTCTTTTTCTTCGTTTTGTCTTCTTCATCTCCTACTTCTTCCTCTCCTTTCTCTTCTCTTTCTTCATTTTGTCTTCATCTCCTTCTTCTTCCTCTCCTTCTTCCTTTTCTTCGTTTTGTCTTCTTCATCTCTTTCTTTTTCTTCGTTTTGTCTTCTTCATCTCTTTCTTTTTCTTCGTTTTGTCTTCTTCATCTCCTTCTTCTTTCTATACTCCTTTTTTTTCTTCTTCTTTTTTTCTTCCTTTTTTTTTATCACAGACAGAAGCCCTATGGCCAGGTAGCCATCGTGCCTGGTTCATACCTGGGAGCACACGGCGGCGAGTCGTGACTGTGCATGAGAGGGAGGGGGAGGGAGGGAAGGGAGGGAGATGGGGGGAGGGTGGAGGAGGGAAAGGGAGGGAGAGATGGGGAAAGGAGTGGAGATGAGGGGGAGAGAGGGAGGAGGAAGGGGAGGAGACAGGGATGGGAGGTGGAGGGGAGGAGGGGAGATAAGGGAGGAGATGGGGGAGAGGTGGAGGGAGGGAGATGGGGAGAGGTGGGAGATGGGGAGAGGGTGAGGAGGTGAGGGAGGAAGGAGAATTGAGGAGATGGGGGAGAGGTGGAGAGGAGGAAGGGAGATAAGGAGATGGGGAAGGAGGAGGGAAGGGAGATAAGAGAAGGAGATGGGGAGAGGGGAGGAGGGAAGGGAGATGGGGGAGAGGTGGAGGGAGGGAAGGGAGATGGGGGAGGGGGGAGGGGGGGAGGGAGGGAAGGGAGATGGGGGAGAGGTGGAGGGAGGGAAGGGAGATGGGGGAGAGGTGGAGGGAGGGAAGGGAGAGAAGGGAGATGGAGGAGAGATGGAGGTACGAAGAGGAGGAAGAAGGAGGAAGGAAGGAGAAGGAAGATAGAGAAGGGGACGGAGTGGGAGGGAGGGAGGTGAAGGAAGAGGGAAAAGGATATGGAGAGGTAGGGAGGAAGGTGAAGGAAGAGGGAGAGGGAGAAGGAGAGGGAGGGAGGTGAATGAAGAGAAAGAGTGAAGAAAGGAGAGGAAGATGGAGGGTGGTAAGGAAAAATGTAAAAGAAGAGAGAGAGAAAGAGAGAGAGGGAGAAGAAGGAAGAAAGAACGGACGAGAGAGGGGAAGAGGGGACGGGGGGGATACAGAAAGAGGAAGAGAGGGAGGGAGGGAGGGAGGGGAGGAGGAAGGTATCTCAGCTCCACCTCCCACCCCCACCCACCTACCCACCCACAAAGCTAACTCCTCCCCAACACAATATCTTCGTCATCAAGAGAGGGAAAACACCTGTCTGCTTACTCTTGATCGACGAGGTGTGTGTGTGTGTGTGTGTGTGTGTGTGTGTGTGTGTGTGTGTGTGTGTGTGTGTGTGTGTGTGTGTGTGTGTGTGTGTGTGTGTGTGTGTGTGTGTGTCTGTTTGTGGTTGTATCTGTCTATGCTTGTGTGTGTGTGTGTGTCTGTGCTTGTGTCTGTCTGTCTGCCTGTGCTTGTGTGTGTGTGTGTGTGTGTGTTTGTGTGTGTGTGTGTGTGTGTGTCTGTGCTTGTGTCTGTCTGTCTGTGCTTGTGTGTGTGTGTGTGTGTGTGTGTGTGTGTGTGTGCTTGTGTGTGTGTGTGTGTGTGTGTGCATAAGTGTGTGTGTGTGTATGTGTGTGTATGCATACTGGTCGTCACTGGGGCCTCTTTATATGGTCCGTGAAGGATATGTTTTCAAAACGATACCATAACTCGAGTATCTGAACCCACAGTCTTAGAAACTAACAACAATGATAATAACAATATCAACCATAATGATAAAACATAATAAATATAAACCCATAGTAATAACAGACACAACAATAATAACAAAAGATAATGACGTATATTCTAGTCAGTGATAACAGACATAAAAATAACGATAAAGATAATGATGTATATACTACATAAAAATAATAATAAAGATAACAATATATATCATAATCATATTTTGCGTATCGTCAGAAAAATAACGCATCTGAAACTAACGGAACTTTTGTGACAAAACACACACACACACAAGGAACTTTTCTCAAGGACAGACACTCTTCTGTGAAGGTGAAATATCTTTGTTTCATCTTCCGCCATTCACAACTGCATGGGATGTGTATACGTGCGTGTGGGGGGTGGGTGGGTGGGGGGTAGGGGGGGGATTGGGGGGATGTTTGTGTGTGTGTGTTTGTGTGGGTGTATGTGTGTGTGGGGGGTGTACGTGTGTGTATGTGTGTGGGTGTAGATGTGTGTGTGTGGGGGGGTGTACGTGTGTGGGGGGGTGGGGTGTACGTTTGTGTTTGTGTGTGTGGGTGTGGGGAGGGGGGGGGGTGTATGTGGGGGGAGAGGGGGTGCACATGTGTGTGGGGGTGAGGGGGTACGTGTTTGTGTGTGTGGGTGTGTAGGTGTGTTTGCATTTATGTGTGTGTGTGTATACATGTATACGTACACGTTTTACAAAAGAAATACCAAAAGAAAGATATATATACGTTCTTACATACATATATAACGTATTTATGAATATCTACACTTGATCATCGCTATTAAGCGTGTGTAGTATATGTGTTTACGAGCAGAAGACAGTTCCCACGTGTGCATCCAGCGTATTTTTGCGTGCATGCGCTTAGCCAGTAAACCGGTAAATCTTAAAATCTGCAGCGTGACGATTTTTGTTATTATCGTAAAAATGAAAATCTCAGAGAGTTATTTTCGCTACGTTCTGAACGCCTGCCGGATGTTAGCTTTATGAACTTGCGTCAGCTTCAGATTCGCCGTCCCTTTATTTTCTATGCTTTATTTATTTATTTTATTTTATTTTTTATTTTTTTTTTGTAGGTCTTCCTCTTTTTATTTTTTTTCTCTCTTTTTATGTCTTTTTATTATCATTATTTTTTGTCGTTTTCTTTTTCTTCTTCTTCTTTTCTTTTTCTTTTTCTTCTTCTTCTCTTCTTTTTCTTCTTCTTTTTCTTTACTTTTTTCTTATCATTTACTACTGCTACCAGAGAGATAGACAGACATATATACATATATATATATATATATATATATATAGAGAGAGAGAGAGAGAGAGAGAGAGAGAGAGAGAGAGAGAGAGAGAGAGAGAGAGAGAGAGAGAGAGAGAGAGAGAGAGAGAGAGAGAGAGAGAAATAGATAGATAGTTGGATAAATAGATAGTTAGGTTGATAGATAGATAAATAGATGAATATATAGATAGATAGATAGGTAGATAGATAGGTAGTAAATAGATAGATAGGTAGGTAGATAGATAGATAGATAGGTAGATAGATAGGTAGATACATAGATAGATAAGTAGGTAGATAGATAGGTAGATAGATACATAGATAGATAGGTAGATAGATAGGTAGATAAATATAGATATATAAATAGATAGATAGGTAGATAGATAGATAGATAGATAGATAGGTAGATAAATAGATGGATAAATAGATAAATAGATAGATAGATAGATAAATAGATAAATAGATAGATAGAGAGAGAGAAGTGAAGAGACAGAAACAGAAGCAGATAAACCAAACGAACCCATGCAGAACAATATAGAATAAATACCAAAAGAGAAAGAGGCAAAGAAAATAAAGAAGAGAGACAAAGAAACTATAAACTCTCTAGCCTCTCCTACCCCCCTTCTTACTACCCCCCTTCTTACTTCCCTCTCTCCCCCCCTCTCCTTCCCAGTGTTTCTATCCTTATTCCTGTTGTTCCTCCACTCCCCTCCCTCCTCCTTTTTTCCTCTTCTTCCCATCTCCTCTCTACATCTTTCTTCTTCTCTCTTTCTCCTCCTCATTCCCATCCTCCTTATTCCCATCCTCCTCTTCCCCTTCCTCTCCTCCTTACCCCTGTCCTTTTTCTTTTATCCTATCTTTTCTACTCCTGCTACCTCTTCCAATTCTACCCCGGTCCCACTTATCTTCCCCCTTCCCCCTTCTCCACCCAGTCACCCCCAAACCCCTCCTCCTTCCTCATCCCCACCCTTTCTTCCTCTCTTCTCCTAACTCCATTTCTCCTCTCCCCAATCATCCACCTTCCCCATTCTAAACCTACTCCACTCTCCACCCATTCTCCCCACCCTCACCCTTCCACCTTTACTCCACTTCCATCCCCCACTCCACTCCCCACCTCCCCTCATCATTCCTTCTCCCTTCACCCCCACTCCCCCCACTCCCCACCCCCAATCACCCACCCCCCATACCCCACAACCCCCCACTCCCCACAAAAACCCCCCACCACTACCACCATCCCCCTTCCCCCACCACCACCACCACCCCTCCCATCTTGCAAGACTCCCAGCGCCGTCTCGTGGGCGTGGGCGGCGGCGGCGGCGAGAGGAACCTGGAACCTGGACGTCGCCATTGCCAAGCGCTGTCCGGGCGTTTTCCCACCGGCCGGGCGAAGGAGAGAGAGAGAGAGAGAGAGAGAGAGAGAGAGAGAGAGAGGGAGAGAGAGAGGAGAGGGGGGGGGGGGGAGAGAGAGAGAGAGAGAGGGAGGGGGGAGGGAGAGAGAGAGAGAGGGGAGGGGGGAAGACGACGGGAGGAGAGGGGAGGGATAAAGAGGGAGAGGGAGGGGGGTAAGAGGGGGATGAGTAAGTGAGAGAGTGAGGGGTGGGAGGGGTGGGTGGGAGGGGTGGGGGTGAGGCGGTGGAGGGGGGAGGGGGAGGGGGGGTACGAATGCCCCGGGCGCGTCATGATTTGATCACGATCTCCGCTACCGTGTGTGTGGGGGGAGGGGAGAGGGAGGGGGGAGGGAGGGGAGAGGGAGGAAGGGATGGGAGGGTGGGTGGGCGGATGGATGGACGGGTGGGTGGGTTAGGTTAGGTTAGGGTGGGTGGTGGGTAGGAGTTGGGTGGAGGGGAGGGTGGGGTAGTGGTGGTTAGGTGGGATGTGGATGATAGGATGGGCGGGTATATTTTGGGTGGGGGGGGGGTGGAAGACCAGGGGTAGAGGGTGGGTGGATGAGGT
>BOPN01006351.1:70000-72500 GCA_017312705.2 Penaeus japonicus
GTTCTTCTTTTTTGTTTTGTTTTATTGTCAATTCTCTTTCTCCCAAAATTACTCTCTTTCTTTCTCTCTCTCTGTCTGTCTGTCTGTCTGTCTGTCTCTCTCTCTCTCTCTCTCTCTCTCTCTCTCTCTCTCTCTCTCTCTGACACACACACACCAACTCTCTCATTCCCTATTTCAATTTTCTATTCTTATCAACTTTTTTCATGTATTACGTCTCACTTCCTTCATCTATCGCTTCCCTTCATTCTAAATTTATTTTTCTTTGTACTTTCCATCTCCGTCCTTCTTTCCCTCCTCCTCTTTATCTGCCTACGTCTTCTCTTTCCTCTTATCTCGGTCCCTTCCTCCTCCTCTTCCTCTTCAATTCCCCTCTTTTCTGCTTCCTCACTTCCCTTGCTTTATCCACCTCTACCTCCTCTTAATTCTTTACCTCTTCTTCTTCCCATCCCTCTCCCTCCCCCCCCCCCCACCATCTAATCACAGCCTCTCCCCATCCCCTCTATACCCTTCTCCCTCCCCCTCCCCCCCCCTGTCCCCCAGTCACGATACCCCACTCATCCCTCTCCCAACCTTCCTCCTTCCTCTCCCCCTCTCCCTTCTCCCCCTCCCCCTCCTCCTCCCCATCCCAACCTCCCTTCTTCCCCATCTCCCAGTCACGATCTCCTTCTTCCTCTCCCCTCCCCCTTACCCCCACTCATGACCCCCTACCCCCACTCATGACCCGCCTACCCCTACTCATGACCCCCCTACCCCCACTCATGACCCCCTACCCCCAGTCATGACCCCCGTACCCCCATTAAGACCCCCCTACCCCTACTCATGACCCCCCTACCCTCCTCATGACCCCCCTACCCCCACTCATAACCCCCCTACCCCCACTCATGACCACCCTACCCCCACTCATAACCCCCCTTACCCCTACTCATAACCCCCTACCCCCACTCATGACCCCCCTACCCCCACTCATGACCCCCCTACCCCCACTCATGACCCCCCTACTCCCTACCATGATCCCCCCTACCCTCACTCATAACCCCCTACCCCCACTCATGACCACCCCTAACCCTTCTCATAACCCCTACCCCCCACTCATGACCCCCCTACCCCCACTCATGACCCCCCTACCCCCACTCATGACCCCCTACCCCTTTCATGACCCCACCCCTACTCATGACCCCCCTACCCCCTCTCATGACCACCCTACCCCACTCATGACCCTTACCCCTACTCATGACCCCCCCTACCCCCACTCATGACCACCCTACCCCCACCCACGATCCCCCTACCCCCTCCCTCGCCTTCGTTCATCAGCCATTCATCGATGACAAACGAGAGAGCAGAGAGAGGCCACTAAGGATGATTAGCAAGCATGAATGTTACTTATAGGCATTGCAATGCATCTTCGTCTCGTCTGCAACATCACGACGACATACGCACGATCTCGTTGCAAGCTGAGATGTAAAAGATCCAAAATAGGTCAAAATAGGTCGCAAGTAAGAGGCTGATTATAAGATTTCTTCACCTTATTTATTTATCTTTATACATCGTCGTCTTATCTAAGATATTAGAACCAATAGTGTTCGTTGGCAATCCTCCCCCCTCTTCCCCCCCCCCCCCCCTCCTATCCACACCCCCACTCCTCCTCCTCCTCCCTCCTCCTCCTCCTCCCTCCTCCTCCTCCCTCAGGCTTGCAACAAGGTATGTTGACGTTGGCAAAGAGCTTTTGTCGGTCAGCTGTGCTCATGTGTCGTGATAGGAGCGATAAATTGATCGTCAGCTGTCCATAGGGGGATAAGGTGAGAGGTTCGCTTTGAAGAGGTGTTGGGTATGTACAGACATGGGTACAGACATGGGTACAGACATGGGTACAGACATGGGTACAGACATGGGTACACACATGGGCACAGACATGGGTACAGACATACAGACATGGGTACAGACATGGGTACAGACATACAGACATGGGTACAGACAGGGGTACAGACATGGGTACAGACATAGGTACAGACATACAGACATGGGTACAGACATACAGACATGGGTACAGACATGGGTACAGACATGGGTACAGACATGGGTACAGACATGGGCACAGACAGGGGTACAGACAGATAGATAGTCAATAGACAGACAGACTAACGCACGCGTGTGTTGATGTTTTTTTGTGTTTTTTTTCTAGTTGTTTGTGTGTGTGTGTTTGTCTGTGTTTGTTTGTTTTATAATTTGGGTAATGTTTGTATGTTTAGGTACTGATTACTGGGTTGATTTAGTTTTTTTTGTTTGTTTGTTTGTTTGTTTATGAATCATTATACTTTATTTAGAAATATAAACATTCAAACAAATAGACTTTGTGTCAGATACTAAATAAATGGGAGGGGGGTTGATAACAGACAATTAAAATATGAATGAAATTAATAAGAAAGAGAGAGAGAGATAGATAGAGAGAGAGAGAGAGAGAGAGAGAGAGAGAGAGAGAAAGAGAGAGAGAGAGAAAGAGAGA